>JAQJVL010008007.1:0-7500 GCA_035578905.1 Stictocephala bisonia
GAGATTGGTTGACCACGTATCCAACAGGAGTAGTTGGAGACACTTTTGGTAATCCAGTCCACTTTCCTTTGTCACAGTTCTAAAGCACTGAAGAGTAGTCGCGGAAGTACGAGCGTTTCGAACGTCCAGAAGACCGACCACGTACCGCACAAACGAGGTTCTTGAAGGTTTGGATGAGCAGCACAGAATTAGAGAGAGTTACAAGAAGGTACAATTCGAATTTAGAGAGGCACACAATCACTAATTGTTGAGTTGGAAATGAGACCCGCGACCTTACACTATGAGAGACTAAGCGTGAGTGAGTGTTGTGGGGCGCGAAACCGTCGCCTGAGGTGAGTTTATTCCTGAGCACCAATGAGAGCTCGAATTTGGGGTGGCGTGATGTTTATTCACTAAAGCCCTCTCTCTCTCTCTTGGCTTTAGTGAACATGGGAAATACCAAAAATCAAATCTTATAACTACAGAATATATCAACTATGTACAATCATCTTATTACCTAACACCACTAAATGTGTATGGGTTTGTGGAAGCGTGGATACTAGAGAAGTCTGTGATGTACTCAAGAGTTAAAATTTTGTGTAGGGGAGAGAATTGAAATGAAAAATGGCATTATTAGGCGTAGTTAGGACTATGGAGTCCTATCTTCCACTTTAATACTCCAACCTGAAAATTGAGTACGAGACTGTTAAGTAAAAAGATAAATTTTTTTAAAAAGGAGAGGCCAACCTCCTTCTTTTACCTTACTCTGCCCATCCCTTATAGACTATTGATCTGTGCAAGAAACTTAATCAGACAGAGTAAGGGGTGAACCAGTACAGTAGAAGGTGAATATTACTGATAAATCTTCCGGTCTATGCCGGATTCGAACCAGCGCTATCTCTAACCTAAGCTCAAAGTCCTGACGCCTTAGACCACTCGGCCACCGGCTCGAATGAAATTAAAGGTTTAATTGTTGAAAATTTCAATTAAAAGGTAAAGGTAACTCATGATGAAGGCTTCAATGAAGTTGAAATGTAGGTAGTACAAATAAGTACAAGAAGTGTTAAAAGGTAATATAGTAATGATAGTTTTAGTGTATTATACACTTTCTTGAGGCTACAATTTAACATTATTTTATTTCATGTACGAGGTGTGATCAAAAAGTTCCAGGACTGAATTGTTATACATTTATTCATACAACATACAGGTTATTCGAATTTTTCTCCTTCAAAGTACTCCCCTTCGGAAGCTACACACTTTTCCCACCGGTGTTTCCACTGATCAAAGGCCCCAGTAAACTCTTCTTTTGTAAAGGTGTTTAGCAGTTCCGTCGTTTTTTCTTTAATTTTGTCAACTGTTTGAAATCTTCATCCTTTCAGGGGTCTCTTGAGCTTGGGGAAAAGAAAAAAGTCTGCTGGAGCCAGGTCAGGTGAGTAGGGGGGCTGAGGAATGACAGTCATTGCGTTTTTGACACGAAAGACACGGATAACTAATGCAGAGTGAACAGGAGCATTGTCATGGTGAAGGACCCAATCACCACTTTGCCACAGCTCAGGTCTCTTTCTTCTCACAGCATTACGCAATTTTCTGATGGTTTCAAGATAAACTAAAACGATTAATTGTTTGACCTTGTGGAAGGAATTCATAGTAGACAACACCTTTACAGTCAAAGAAAACCGTAAGCATGACCTTCACATTTGATTTGACTTGACGTGCTTTCTTGGGTCTTGGAGAGCCTTTTGATGTCCATTGTGATGATTGTGCTTTTGTTTCCACATCGTAACCAAAAACCCATGTCTCGTCTCCCATAATGACATGTTTCAAGAAGCTTTCGTCGTCATTTGCCTTTTGAAGAAGTTCCTCAGAAACATGAATTCGGTGTTGTTTTTGGTCTTCAGTCAACAGTTTTGGCACAAACTTTGCTGCAACACAACGCATTTGAAGTTTTTCAGTTAAATTTGCTGACATGACCAAAATGAAATGTTACACTCTTCTGCCATTTCACGGATTGTTAGTCGACGATCTGATCGTACGAGAGCGTTCACTTTAGCAACATTGTCATCATTGATTGACGTTGAAGGGCGTCCGGAACGAGCATCGTCGTCTGTGGATGTTCGGCCATCTTTAAACCTCTTGAACCACTGATGGTAACATGATCGGCTTAGACATTCTTCACCAAAAGCCTCTATAGACAATAGACAATAAACTTTATTGACATAATCTTAGAGATTAGTACATTGCGTCATTATTGATTAAAATAAATACATTTTGCTTTTATGATTGGTTAGAAACAATATTCAGCCATTGGTAAATTCTTCCACAGTGTAGAAAGGCCTTTCTTGGAGCCACAGAGTCAATTGTTTCCCGAATCGGTGGGAGGGCTGGTTCTTGAGGTGTCGTGGTAGGTGGTTAAAGAAGGTGGCTCCTTTGTATGACGGTTTCTTCTTGTAGAGGCTTAGGTGGTGAGCAGGCAGTGGGAAGTCCCCGCCACGTCTTGTACTGTATTGGTGTAGGTCACAAAATCTTTGCTGAGATGTATGCTTTAACGTGTGCAGAATCACTTCTTTAATGTAGAGAGATACAACTGTCAGTATTTTTAGGTTTATGAAGTGTTCACGACAGCTTTCTTGGTACTTTAGGCCTGCAAGGCATCTAATTGCTCTCTTTTGATTGATCAGGATTCTTTCTAGATTTCCTTTGGATGTACCTCCCCAAGTGGCAATGCCATATCTTAGGTGAGACTCGAATAGAGCAAAATACGCTGTCTTAGCTGTGTCCAAGCCACTTATTTGTTTAATTCTTCGTATAACATAGTTTCCAGCAGACAGTTTTTTGCATAGTTGCTCAATATGTGGCTTCCATGTTAGTTTGTCATCAATAATTGTGCCTAGATATTTGGTGTTAGTATTAATTTTCAGGTCTGGCAAGGGTGTGTCATTATGTCTATGGAGGTTACTAAAGGTCATTTGCACTGTTTTTTTCTCATTTAAAACAAGTTCATTACTGGCACAGTATTGCTTAGTTTTGTTGAAGTAAGTTGATGTGTTGTGATGGAGTATTTCTATTGATTTATTTGCTATCGTTAAGGCAGTGTCATCTGCGTACATAACAGTGTAGCAGATATCTCCCAGCCAGTTGGGCATGTCATTAGTAAGGAGAATGAATAGTACTGGCCCCAAGACTGACCCCTGCGGGACACCTCTATGTATTTCAGCAGTATCAGATTGAAGCCTTTGTACTGTGTTACTGTTGGTGCAGTTTATTTCTACGAGCATTTCTCTATCAGTTAGGTAGCTGCGGAACCAGTTTTGAGCCATTCCTCTTATTCCAAGGTGTTCTAGTTTTTTAAGGAGCTGTTCGTGGTTCAGGCAGTCAAACGCCTTGCTGAAATCTAAGAAGAGGCAGGTTGCGGTGCAGCCTTCTTCTAATTTATCTATTATATGTTCAGTGAGTTGTATTAAGGCTGTGGCTGTTGATCTGCCCTTTAAGAAGCCGTGTTGTTGGTTAGTAAGTAGCTTGTTTTGCTCTAGGTAGTTAAGGAGTCTGACTAGGACGATTTTCTCTAGTATTTTAGAGAAGGTTGAGATGAGAGATATTGGTCGATAACTGTTTGTTTCATTGATCGGTCCTGATTTGTATTTGGGGTAGACTTTGGCTATTTTTAGTTTGTTGGGAAAGGTTCCTTGGGCAAGAGATTGATTGATTATGAGGGTGAGTGGACTTAATAGTTCATTTTTACAGATTTTTATGATCTTGGCTGATATATTATCTACTCCAGATGAGGTTTTTGGTTTTAAGGTATCAATAGTTTTGAGTATTTCTTCTGGTGTTGCTGGCTTAAAGTTAAAAGTTTGTTCTATTGGTTGTGGTGGTAGATATTTATCTGTTACTGCACTTTGTTTGTTGTTATCTTGGAGGGTTCTCTGTGCTATGGTTGAAAAAAATGAATTAAAGCAGTTTGCTACTTCTAAGGGGTTGGTTATTGTAGTATTATTTATCTGGAGGTGTAATTCTGTCTTATTGTTAGTTTTGTCTTTGCGTTCATTATTTACGCAACCTCTTGTAACATCAAAAAGGTTTCAGAAAATGTTTTGTTCAGTTTCACGTAAAACTTCACACAAACACGTTTCTCTTCTTTCACATTCATTTTCATTAAACAAAAAAATAGCCAAACTCTATAAAACTAACCTCAAACAATCTGTGTTAATGTGACTTTCAGTGATGTTATGATTGATCTGAAAACACAGCTGTGTTACTGTTGAGTCAGGGAATACAATGCTGCCAACCACATTGCTGGAGACATTGCATTCCCATAGTATGTAAAAAGTCCTGGAACTTTTTGATCGTACGTCGTATTTAATAGATATTACTGAAGGTAATCTAAAACTATTATGTACTTTTTTGTATTTAATTAGCACGGTTATTAATAAAAACTATTTTATAACAACTAAAAATAAGAATAAAATATGCAAAAATAAGAATAAGGTAAGCAAACCATGAGAAAATCAAACTGTTGCAGTATAAAAACAATAAGTAAACAGGAAAATATTTTTACACTACTGCACAGTTGATTTCTGTAAAAAGACAGAAATCTTATTCTATGTCCTCTTTAACAATGTAGGACAGCAAGTTTTAATTATCTACTAGATCTATTTGTATTTGGCATCTCTAGCAATGTCTGCAGTGAGGATCTGTCATGCTTATTTGAAACCTGTAATTTTTATAATATGAAGAGAGTTAAGATCGGTATTCTCATCCATGTCATCAGTTAGATTTGTTAGAGATTTCCCGGACCTTCTCCATTAATTCACTACCACTACTTTTGCGTTACTTCACTACCACTACTTTTTTAATCGCAATTACGGTTAGGGTAGGTTTAGTGGCTACTAAAGTTGATCACAAACTGGTGAATCCAATGATTGACTTACCGCCGAATACATTCTCTGTGTGTTAGTTTTTGGAAAACAATAAGATAAGGCCAGTGATATTGGATTCCTAGCGGATAAGGAATAAGACAGTGGACATAAAAATGATTGGGCAACAGATTTTAGAGCAATAGAATATTTATTAAGCAGTAGTGAATTAACGGAAAAGATATGATTTCCCTTCTGTTGCTACAAACTGGTTAAAATCATTTAGGCCTATAACTTGTTTACACACTTCTTGAGGAACTATGAAGAGTGTTCCAAGTACAACTTGATTACTCATTTTCACTCTTAGATTGTTTACAGATTATTTTTAGGGTACTAGGTCTGGGATATTAGTAAACATGGAGAGGAGAGCAGTATACTAGATAAAATGGTAAACCGGAAACAAAACAAACTCAACGAAAAAAAAAAAAACTTAAATATTTTACTATCTCTCCATTCTTTATGATATTTGTCTGTTTCAAATTTACCATTTTACTAAATTATTTGGTATTCTAAAGTAAAACAGGTTAATGTTAAATGTTCTTTACAGTTTTAAAAGTTACAAATATTGAAGTGTTTATTGAATATTATTGGTTTCGATCAAGTTTAACTGTCATGTAATCGATTAACTATTTGCTGTTATTTTTGTAACAAATATTTTCCGAATTGTATTAGAAAAAGTCCTTGTGTTGAAAATTACTATATTAATATTAAAAAAAAATAAGAATATGCTATGGTAGGACTAATAAGTCATCGCTTACTTCAACCATTGATACTAGTATAGTATTTAAAGTACACAAAAGATAAAAGCTAAAATTTAACCCAAGGAGTGTTGATCGCCTCAAATTGAGGCGATCGGTATTTTCATAAACTGTTACCGCCTCAATTTGAGGCGATGTGCGCTCACTCGATTAATGTCGCTCACAGTCGGGAAAAAAAAGTCAGTCGTCTCAAATATATATCATTTGAAAGGCCGTGAATCAGTGTTTGTTTACATGTCTTTGGTTTTGCTCTATGACTGTCAGATGAGGCACAGTGGCAGAAATAATTCTTTGTTTACTTCTTCGTCATCTGTCAATCAACTCGCCAGTCTCGATCGCCATACCAAGCGGGCAGTTGTTTATGTTTGTTGATGTGTTGTGTTATGCTTTGTGTGACTTAGTGTTTGTGTATTATAGTTTGTATATTATTAGTGATCATGGGTGATCCGTGTCGTTTATAAACATTATAATTATGCATGCTAAAGTTGGCATATTCGTTGCTAGGCAACATATTTATTGTTACTTCATAAATATATGTTGTATAAATGTTTGCCTATATAATTATATGTTTTTTTTTTCAGAATGAAATCCTGCACAACTTGTATATCTCAGTTTTTTTTCTAATATCATAATTTTATATACATAAATGACCGTCAATCTACTTATAAAATTTATTTTTATAAAAAATTTATAAATAACATTATATTTAAAAACTTTAAAAAAATTTAAAAAATGTTCCATTACCAATAATTAAAATTAATTTATTACTAATAAAAATGATACAAGTTTCATCTTTCTAATGCTAATAATAAATATACAGCGAATTTTTAAAAAAAGTATTACAAATCACTGAAAATTTGGCGACACTACACAAAATTATGACCAACACTCCTTGGGTTAAACACCCAAAAAAGCGTAGTATGAACAATGCAACAGTCATAGATAGTCATCTCTTTTTTGTTCTCTGTCTGTTAGTTTGACTATTAGTAATTTGATTTGAAGGAACATTATGTAAACATTTTACAACTTCACTCATGAATCACTTTGATGAATCAACTATTTACAAGTTTCCTGTTATAAACAAACAGCACTTGAATGGAGTATGAACCACTACAGTTATTAGTGATATTGTGCAAGCTATCTCAGGTTATTATTAGTGATATTGTGCAAGCTATCTAAGGCTTGCTCAGATTTTGTTATCTTGAGTTTTCAATAGTACTTTTAAATAATTGATTTTACTCTTGACACAAATCCATTGATGCACCATGCTCTTTCTGTTCGTTTTTAATTTTCTTAATGTCATCAACTGGTGTTACTTTGAAGTATTTGTATAGTTGCATTGAGTTTACCATCAACTGACAGAAGAGTAGCAGGTTGCATTGTTGCTTCTTCTGTAGCTTTGCCACTGGACTTGAGCACTCCACGCCTCGTAACCTTGGTACTAATGGTCAACATTGTAACTAAAGTTATTGGTGATGAACAGGTTCCGACAAAATTACAATTCCAGGATATAAATACAATCAGCTGTTTCTCTCAATATCACAGCGAAGTTTAAACTTTCCACAATATCTCCACCAAAAATGTACACAATCACTTGTCTTTTTCCCAGTTAAAAAATAAATAATTACTTGTAGCGTGTTGCTGACTATCTACTCATCCCGTGTTAAGAGGTTAGCTGTTATAGTTTTTATTATTTTGGTTTAGATTAAGTATGAAGCCATCAAACATTCCTGGTTACTGCCTCTCTTCAAGATCTCTTTTGTTATTTTCTGAGTGAAGAAAAGACTATTGATGCTGAAAATCAACATAATAGTTTTACTGATTTTCTTTGTTTTGATTTGTGTTTAGTG
>JAQJVL010008007.1:12500-21465 GCA_035578905.1 Stictocephala bisonia
TCTCTCATATCTCAAGACTTTAAAACCATCAAAAAGAATTTTTTTTTCTTTGGTGGTTCACCGTTGGCGGCCATTTTGGATTTGTTGCGCACACCCATTTTCGCTAATGTAAGGGTTTACAAGAATGGCCGTAACTGATTAAGTATTTGTCTTAGAAGAATGAAACAAAAACCATTTTGTTTATAAACTAACAATGTAAAATAAAGGTCCAGTAGCTTATTTACCTATCTCTAGTATTTCTTTTTGAAAATCCTAAGACAAATACAATAAAGCAATTGACAAAATGTCACTTTTGTAATTTCTTTTCAAAGACAAGGGTAGTGAAATGCATTGTGATTTATTTTTGTCTTTGAAGATATATGTTCGTAGTATTACCATAAATAATATGAACTGTTATATACTAACCCTACAGTTTTTATACATTTTTCAAAAGTGAAATTTTTGAAAAATTAGCAATTTTGGCTATTAATAACTCTGATGGGGTTGGTGATATAAAACTAAAATTTACAAAAAAGGAAGTTCTCATGTATATGTACCTAGGAAATAAAAAACATTCTTGTATATTGTACTGGGTAAAAAGTTACAAATTGTTTAAAATGACTAAAAATCCGGTAAAAGCGAGATTTTTGCTGATTTTGTTTGCTCTATAATTGCTACAAAATGTTTGATTTTGCACTTTATTGGAGTACATTGTTTATGTTTCTACATTTTTGAAGTGTGACCTTATAAATAAATCATATATATATATATATATTTTCATATATATTTTGTTTTTAATTGACTGTGTGGTGGTAATTGCTTAACTTTAAACTATCACGAACAATTGGCCCAACTAAAGTTCAATCTACAATTATTTTTCAGTTTTCATGACTTGTGATTAATATTACCCTTGTAGGCTATAAATAATAAGAAGCTAGCCAGTTATTGGAAACTAATATGATTTATTACAATTGATTAATAATACCTATATAACTCCTTGTAAGCCGAATCACATTGAAAGAACAAATAATAAAAATAAAAGTAAACATGTACATATTTATTTACAAGAATTACTTTGATTTTCATACATTTATAAGAGTTACCATAAGTAACTCTTACAATTATACTACTCTGATGTTAGTGAACTTGTCTTTTAAGGTAAGTTTGCTGATGTCCTATCTCTCTAATATACTAATTACAATTATAAGAGTTACTTTGATGATACATGATTAACCAACAGCATTGATATTTCTTCTGATAGTTCCTTTAAAATGATGTGTGAACGGCCAGTAACTGTTGTAAGTTCTAAAGGAGTCAATTTCCTTAAAACATTGCTGATTGGCACCCACACTGTGTCATCTTGAGGCTTCTTGAATGATGTGCGTGGTCCAGATGGGTGATAGAAATAAACTAGCACATCATCATTATCATCACTTATGTCCATCACCTCACCTATCCACCACTCATTGTTGTAGACACAAGCGATTGAGTCATTTCTTTCAATTGAAAGGGGAATACTGCTTGAAACAGGGTGATCTTGATAAACCAAGGATTCAGAAGTGAAATAGCACCTGCAAATACCTTCTGATAAGGGAATGTACTTGTGATAGGCCCTAGTTCCAACTATTCTTTTGCAGCAACCAAATCGGCTTCTCAAAGTTTCTGAAATTTTGACTATTTCATCTGATTTAATCAAAAAAAACCTTATGTTCTTAAATTTCTCATTACAAAATAAAAACATATCATCAACGGTCATTATTTGATTGTTCAGGGGTCTCTGTAAGCTTGCTTTAGCTACTTCTCGTTTGGTGGTTCCACCAACGCCATCGCATGCATTTTTTCCATGGGAAGATCCAAAGAAGTGCCATTCTGCGTCGAGGCCAAAGTCTTTCTGATGACTACAAACATTTACAAAATTTTTTTTGTTTTTATACTGACTTGCTGCTCCGTCAGTAAAATACATTAATTTTTTATTTGTGGATGTTCTTCTTTTATGTGATTTGTCAAAATTTGTTGGAAACAATAAAACACTGCTGTGTCGTGCTTCAAATGATCACTTAAAATACATAAACATTTGTGCTGTATTTTATTATTTTCCTTAAAGTACAACACAAAAGGATGAACTGTAGCTTGCTTATTAACTCAATGAAAACGTTGTTTTCATCCTGCATTACAAATGAAAAGTTTTCAGCGAAGTCAGCTAACACCGAACACTCATCTTCTGTGAGCTGTTTTTTTCTTTCTAAAAAAATGGGCTTGAGATTTTGAAACAAAGTGGTGAGTTTTCAGTTTTTCAAGTTTTTCTGCCAAAGATTCAAAAAACTCATCTTTGGTCTTGAGAACGGTGATCATTTCAGCTCTATCTGCTGTAACCCACTGTTTATATACTATAGTGTCTGGCAACATAGAGCACTCTTCAGACAAGTTGATCATGTCCATAAAAGCTTGTTTGCCTGGGCACTCGGTACACTCATTCATCATACAGTTGTATTTATCCTTATCACAAACCATTATATCAAGTAGGTCTTTATAATCAATGTTTAGTTTTGATCCATCAAGCATGAGTTTCACGTTCTGATGGTGAGGACAAACGCAAACTGTATGGGTCCCTGATGCACCATTTTGGACAAATTTCACAAAACTTTGATCTTCCGATCTTCTCCTCAGGGTATTCACTTTTAAACAAAGAATATAGTTCGTTCAAATTTACAAGAGCAAGGTGCTTTTGCTTTGTCACTTTGACACCATCAATGTGAACGCTCACACAATCCTTTTTTCCAGGACAGATTCGGCTGTTGCTTTCATTTTTATAAAATTCAATAACTGTGTTAATAGTATCCATATCCCAGCTTTAGTTCTGTTCCCTAAATCAGGCAAAATACCTTGCTCATTAACTAATTCCTTAGATAATCGTACTAACCGCTCTGTCACATTGAACTCAGATGCAATTTTTGCTCTAGACCACGATGAAGGGAGTAAACTAATAATTTTTATCTTATCTTCTTTTGAAGCAAGGACACATTTTGCTTTTAATTTTTGAATAAGTTCATCATATTCATCTTTAGAGTTTTGAGAGGTGTTTGTAGGTTCGTCTAATTTTGACTCAAAACATAATTCAAGATTTCTTTTAATTTTTTCAGACACTTTTTCAACTTTAGATTTAAGGCCTGCAGGTCTCTCTGCGCTTAATTTTCTTAATTTTGATGCTGGTGATACACCCAACATTGAACAGGCAGCATCTAACATTTCAATATTCTCATATGATGCAATGTACATCTGTTGGTCTTCACATTAATTTGATTTATCTTCCTGTTCATAAAAAATAGCTTGACAACAGTTAACACACAATGACTTTCCTGGAACTAGTTTAAAGTTAGTATTACTTTTACTAAGGACTTGATCAAAAAGTTATTTCACGCAAGTTCTTTTTCACTGTTTTTTTTTTATGTTTTTTTAAAGGATCACAACAGGACTGTCCAAATAAATGATTAAATTTGAGCAAATTTTTTTTCGTAGTACTTACATATTGTTGTGACATCTGAATTTATACGTAATAAAAAAAGTTTTTGGTCCTTGGCACAGAACTCACTTATATTTATTAAATCCTTTGGGACTGTTACATACTGTCTTATGACACTCTTCATTCACATGTTTTCCAATAGAACACTGTTCTTCCATGTTAAAACTTTTCACAGAACTTTCACAAAATTAAAAATCTACATAAACTGTAAGTCAGTATAAAAAAATTAATTAAAAAAATATTCAAAATTAAATTTGTTTAGACTTGAAAATTTTGAAACACACTACTGTATACAATTAACCATGTGAACAGATCAGAGGCTCCTAACAGACTGAGCCAGTGATCAAGTATCAAAGTGTGCAGTAAACAACATGCAGTTACACGAAAGTTTCATGTTAAGACATGTCTCCAAGGCTGGCATAACAAAGACACCTAAGCATATATTGCACAACTTGTTTTTATAAATATTATTTTATTACTTTAAACTGTTTTTATATACTTGCATCATATGTATATAATTTTAAAAGCTCATTTGCATATTTTGTTGTGTACTCAAAAATTTCGCTTTTACCGGATGTTTAGTCATTTTTAAAAATTTGTAACTTTTTACCCAGTACTATATACAAGAATGTTTTTTATTTCCTAGGTACATATACACGAGACCTTCCTTTTATGTAAATTTTAGTTTTATATCACCAACCCCATCAGAGTTATTAATAGCCAAAATTGCTAATTTTTCAAAAATTTCACTTTTGAAAAATTTATAAAAACTGTAGGGTTTGTATATAAAAGTTCATATTATTTATGGTAATACTACAAACATATATCTTCAAAGACAAAAATAAATCACATTGCATTTCACTACCCTTGTCTTTGAAAAAAATTACAAAAAGTGACATTTTATCGATTGCTTTATTGTATTTGTCTTAGGATTTTCAAAAAGAAATAATAGAGATAGGTAAATAAGCTACTAGACCTTTATTTTACATTGTTAGTTTATAAACAAAATGGTTTTTGTTTCATTCTTCTAAGACAAATACTTAATCAGTTACGGCCATTCCTGTAAACCCTTACATTAGCGAAAATGGGTGTGCGCAGCAAATCCAAAATGGCCGCCAAAGGTGAACCACCAAAGAAAATAAATTTTTTTTAATGGTTTTTAAGTCTTGAGATATGAGAGAAACAACCTGGCAAGTTTCATCAAATTTAAAAATAGTCAAGCAACCAATTAATTTTTTTCTGGATCACTTCAAATGGAATGACCCCTTATTGATTACCATTGATATTGATGACGTAAGTTATTTTGAAAAATGTCACATTGAACATCGCTTGAAAATAAAGACCCAATTTATTTATTTATGTACAGTTAGGTTAAAACAGGTGGTCACTATAATATTAGAACTAGTACCAACCTTTTTTACTGAACCCTTTTTTTTTAATTTGCGAAATGGTTCCAAGGATCATTTGTCTCATTTGAAATATAATATTTTTTCAGCTATCCATACAATCTTGTTTAAAAATTGCTAGACTCTTAACAAAATGTTATATGTAGATTGGAGATGAATAGATTTTACTACCTCACTCGTCATCTTTTATGGGCTTGCGGGTGTGTACATGGGCTATGAAAGAAGTAATCACTATTATATAATTGGTCGGTAGCGTAGTTGGTTCAATCCCAGCTTCATGTGCTAAAGGTTCTCAGTTCGATCCCAATCAGAGTCATAATACATTTTGAGAAGGATCAGCTGAGATAACCACCGGCTGTTCATTTGTCATTGGGCTATTAATTAATGACACTTTCTAATGAATAGTCGGCCTTAGTTTGTAACAATGACTACATTCGTTCATCTACACTCATTCGAAATCCATATTCGCCCATATTTTGACGATCGGCGTCTTATGAATAAATAAATAAAAAAAAAAATAAATAATTAAAAGAAAGCATTACAGTTAGACATTTTAGCCCTGGAGAGACGATCAGTAATTATTTGCGTGTATTAAACAGTCAGTCAGTAAAAAGAAGCAGCGTACTGGCAAACGGGTAACCTGTGATTATTAAATCAGAGAGTCTTAAATCTTGCTTTCTATTTTCTACCAATTCTTTATTCAATAAAGTGATAGCATGTACAACAAAGCATAATAAATTTGATTTCTCTTATGTTAGTAAGTGAGACAAAAAGAGGTTTCGCCCCAACAATTTCAACAGTTGCTCTCTATCACTAACAAATTCTAGGTCTTCGGGGTTCGACCGCGTCAATGGGCTATGTACAAACATTGCCTATGTTTGTACATAGCCCATTGACGCGGTCGAACCCCGAAGACCTAGAATTTGTTAGTGATAGTGACGACCGTGGAAGCCTATCCATGAAGTTGCTGTCTAGTTTAAAATGTGGGTGTAAAGTGTATAAATACCTGCTGGGTTAGCAAATTTCCGTTATTTTTTGTCTGAACATTTACTTTGATGAGATTTATTTATACTATCTCCTTGTATACTTTTACAAATACAATTTTCAAGCTAGAGAAAAACAATTTTATATTTTGATTTTCACAATAAAACAGGCTTCAAAACTATATAGTTTATAAGTACCTAAAAATAATTTTAACATATTAATATAGCAAACCAAATTTTTAAAATAAATTTTGAAAGCAAGTTTATATATTTGTTAGAAAACAATTACAAATCATTATTGAGTTGATGTAGATTTGTTGACTTTTAAATTCCATACAAGGAAATATCATATTTTTTAGAACATATATTTAAAATATCAAATATAATTCAAAGTTCTAAAAATTTTTATCTTATTTGGAACAAAACAATTACCGGAATTTTCATTAGTTTTCCCTGTACATCAAATTCACACTGTTATTACTCAAAACCCCATTCATATAGCACATTTATATTTTAATACCTGGTTGGTAAGAATGTTTACTATAATTTTTATAAATTTTGAAATTTTTATAATTTAAAAAAAGTTCTTATCAATTATATGAAACATTGTTTTCATGGCTTCTATTGGTTGTAAAATTAATTATTTGGTCTTTTTGTAATCCTTATCACATATACAGTTACGATACACACAGTTTTCGTATGTGTAAAAAAAGTAGTGATTTTAATATGATTTAAATAAAAAAAAAATAAAAAAACTTTAAATTGATAGTTTTAAATTAATTTAAATCAATGTAAAATTACTGTATTTACTTACACATATGAAAATTATGTATCGTGGCTATAAATGTAATAAGGATTACAACGCGACCAAATAATTAATTTTACCACCTCTAGAAGCCTAGAAAACATTGTTTCATAAAATTGATAGAAACTTTTTTGTGAAATTATAAAATTCTAAAATTTACAAAATTTATAGGAAACACTCCTATCAACCATTCATTAAAATATAAATGCGCTGTATGAACAGAATAATGGTGTAAATTTGATGTACAGTGAAAACTAGTTAAAATTCTGGTACTTTTGTTTTTGCAAGTAAGATAAAAAATTTAAGAACTTATAATACAATTTTGAAATTCAAATGCCATAATGCACAATTAAACAAGGACTCCAACGGTATGATTGGAGTTTTCACAGGGCTCTTAGTTTCTTAGAAAACAACCTTCAAACTCGGGTGCACATGATTTCTGCGGCGACAGTAAGTTTATTGCAACTAGCACTTTACTCGTGCCTTGCTACAGGATTAACATATGAACAGTCAAGTTGTAGTTTATTTTAAATGTTAAATTTCAATATAAAATTTAAAATAAGCATCACTTAGCCTATTTCAAAAGTGTTCATTTTATTAGTTTTTATATAAAAGCTGATGGTGTCAAATAAATAAAGTAACTCCATTACATTATCATTGAAATTTTAATTAAATGCCATTGGTTTGGAGCCCTTGAGTTGGAATTGAATGAAACCATACCAGAAACATTCCGAGAAGTGAACTGTACAACTTCCCAAAGTTTGATGGCGATCTGTGATAGTGATTTAATAATGCATAAAGATCAAACACAGAACCACACATTCGTTTTTATATATAGATGAATCAAAAGTAAGAAAGATTGCATATTTTGGTTTTTAATGAATATTTGTTAAATACAAAGCAGTAAATTCTTGAATATCCTGGAAATTGGGCCCCCAAACCACTGATGATTATGTGATCCCTAGATAAGTTGCAAATCTGTATGCATTTTAGTTATTTGCATGTAATTATGTGCATTTCTAAGCAGCATTAAAGCATACAATTGTACAGTATAGTACTATATTACACTTACAAGATGAATTTTTTCACAAAATTCAGTGTTTTAGTGTTAGCACAGATAGTCTAAAAAAATGCTAGATCATCAAATTCTAAAATTTATTATTTTAGAAAAAAATGTTTGTTAACAATTGAAGTGTTGTTATAAGCTTCACAAAGCACACAAAAGCAATGCTTCAGTATTTTTTAATCAGTTTATTTACCAATAGCTTTAGTTTTAATGAAATTGAATAACAAGTTATGACTTTGTTAGTTGAATATTTATGATAAGTATATGGAAAACATTTGTGTGATAAACAGGGGATTTTATCAATGCCAGCTCACAGATACTGGTTGGATAATTCACCAGTGCCACATTTCATGGCTCATAGTGTTCTTGTCTGCTGTCAGTAACTTAAGTTGGAAAGGCTATTGCACAGTTAACTTAAAGAATTTTATTGATCAGTTGGGTTAACTTTTTTATTCAAAAGGTAAGTATTCTTAGTAGAATATACATTTTACTTTCTCTCATATGTGATCATCCAAAAAAATTTTTTTACAAGTTGATATAAAAATCCATTTTAGGGTCCTCTGAACCCAAAAAAGTGGTTTTTTTCGAGAAAAAAAGTTGATGTCTGTCCGTATGTTTGTATGTCTACTTTGCTGGAGACCAAATAGATGGATTGATTTTTATGAAATTTGATATTTAGGTGTGTTTATCCAATATCTTGAGACAATTTTTTCTCCTTTTTGAAATTTTAGTTTTTTTTATTTTTATGGGCAAAAAAATACAAAAATGGAATTTTCTTAAAAATGGCTCTAAGGATTTTGATTAAATTTTCAGGAACGATGTGAATTACAATTTTAAATATTTTAGTAAAACCGCATGTCTCTAACTTGACTAGTTTTTGAGTTATGGCAAAAAACATATTTGGGAATCAAACTGATAATTTTCAAAGTTTTGATTTTTTTAGTGTTTAATATAGGGGAAAGTTTGTGCCAATTCTTTGGAACCATATTTTTTTTTTTTTTTTTTTTTTTTTTATTGCTATTCTCTTGATACAAACTCGGTGGCTAAGTCAAGTTGAATAAATAAATATTATTTGATACAAAGCATATTTTTATGGTAAAACAATATCAGTATAAAATTATCTGTAATCGTTAAAAAATCAGCTGTGAGTTTCCAATTTAGTAAGTTAATAAGTCTATTAACACAAAACAACTACACAATTTCACA
>JAQJVL010008008.1:0-21464 GCA_035578905.1 Stictocephala bisonia
ATCTTGTAAATGCAAAAGTGCGTTGTGGTTCTTAGTAGATTTCGTAAGTACTTACTTCATAACAATGTAACTTGTTTATTTATTCCAACAGCTTATTAATAACACTATTATACACAACTCAAATATATATATATATGATATATATAATATATTATATATATATATATATATTTGAGTCATGATCTAAAAGTCAAGTTCTGTAGATATATAGAAGAAGAAAAATATATAAAGTAATCTCATGTCACAAAGATATATCCAATCTATCAAGCCATTTAAAACTCTGTAATTATGTGATCCATTGTTTGGATTAGACCCCCCTCAATCACAGGGACTGATCTAGTGTCAATCCCCATTTATACTTACTGTTGTTAAATCTGCCCACGCCAGTTCGGAACCGATTCAACAATGTCCACTCCCTACAAGGGAGGTTCATCCCATCTACAAGTATTGAATGAAATGAAATGAAAATCCGTTTATTTCAGTAAAAATTACTAATACAATACAGAATACATATGAAAAAAAAAAATAACTTGAAAAATTCCCACATGGGCTATACAGCCTGTGGGTGGGGAATGAGCTCTATATCAGCTAATAAATTCGTAATTAAATTATAATAATTTGAAAAGGATATTCAATTTATAAGTATCTATTTAAACATAATAATATTTATATAATAAAATACATAGTTAAGAGTCAACATTAATACCATATGTTTATAAGTTAGAGGAAATCTCATGTTTGACTGTGAAAGAAAAAAACTAAATCATCTCACAGAGATTTGGGTAAGCAAACATACCCTCCTCACACTCCCTTACACACTCGCATTCACTCCAATATACACACACTCATTCAAGCCCTACATACGCACGTACACGTCTACTCACTCACACTTACGACAAGAGAAAAAAAAGGGTACATAACATTAATCAGATCACGCCAACAGGGGGATCTATTATCTGTACTGTGAATAAACAAAATGAATTAACATGATCTCTTCCCAGTTTCCTAACAACCAATGATTAATAAATTTTTTATAGTATTATAACTGCAAGGGTATGTGGATTTTTTAAATGCGGAGGTAGTTTGGAATAAACAGTGTTGACACTGTAATGTGATGAGGTTGACGTAATAGTTATTGAACAATCTAGGTGGATGGAAACAATATTTAACGCGGCTCTCGTTGAGTACGGATGTGTTATTTCGTTAAATAAGTTTTTCTTTATTTTAAAAATGTGATGGAAATAATTGTTCTTAGATAAAGTTGAGAGATATTGAGCAATTTAAATTCTTCAAATAGTAAGTCTGTGGGGAAACGTAAGTTTTTCTGCAAAGCAGCTTTAAATTATTGATTTCTGAGTAATTTCTAATGGAAGAGAGAATGCTTCGGTAACACCCACCCCACTGCCAGATTACCGTATTGCAACAACGATTGAATGTAAGCATAATAAACTATTTTTATTCAATCAGGTGAAAGGTACTTTACTAAGTGAAGAAAAAATATAAATAAATTTTCGAAGTCTGCCATTTAAGTACGATACATGAACATTCCATTTCAAGCGGTTGTCAAAAACGACCCCTAAATACTTATAATCAGATACAATCTGAACGCATTCACACACCACACACCCCTGCTGACCACCACATGAATGCAAGCGCAATTCCACATTGCCGGATCACAGTCGGCTCTAATAGAAATTGGCATACATTTTGTTTTTGATAAATTAACAGATAACCGACTTTGATCAAACCAACGCTTGACAGCGAGTAAGCCCGTCTCCGCCAGACGGACAGTCTCCTCCCATCCACTGCCTTCAAAAAGCAAAGCAGTATCATCTGCATAAAGAAAAATTTGCCCCCCATCTAAATTTAGTCGACCCAGGTTATTCACAAATATCAAAAAAAGTAGAGGGCCCAGCGTATACCCTGCAAAACTCCATAATCAATTTTCTTCCTAGTACTGGTCTTGTCCGTTAATTGTAACAATTTGGTAACGATCGCTAAGGTAACTGTTAAACCAATCAAATTCTGTTCCCCTTACCCCAATATGATCACGTTTCTTTAATAACAAACTTCTATCAACAGTGTCAAAAGCTCTTTGGCCAGATCAATAAACAATAAAATTAGGTTTTTTATTACGTTCAATTGCATTATGAATACTTTTTTGTCAACAAAAATAAATCATCATTTAAATTTTTATCTTTCCTGAAACCAAACTGATTTTGAAAAAGAATGTCTATATCTGATTAAATAATTTTCAAGTTGTATTCTAATACTTTTTTCTAATAATTTGGACATGACGCTAGCAATGTGATAGGCCTAAAGCTTACACATTGATCTTTTGGGCCCCCCTTGTATATTGGAAATAACTTTCCCTACTTTAAAAGATTTGGGGAAAACAGCCATTTTTAATACTGTTTGTTTAATAATATGAAGAAGAGGAACTTTGAGAAATTGAAAACAGGTTTTAAAAACAGAGCCGGAATATTATCAATACCATGGAGCTGATCCACCCTTAAGGCTATTTACAATTAGAGTTAATTCATTTTCAGTGACTGGCTGCTGTTGGAAAGTTGGCATCCACCCGATAATTCTTCATCATTCAGGACAGGCTCAGATACAGGAGGGACCGGCGGCCCAGATTGGCTCCTACACCCACATAGTATTCATTGAGACTGTTTGCTACTTGTTTGATGTCCTCAACCTTGTATATCATCCTTGCCCCGCAAAAACTGTTCAAATGGAAAATTATCTTTATTCTTCTTTATACCGATAACCTTCAGCAATGTTATTCCACAGAAAACGTTTGTTGTTTTTTGACCTGATTAATTTTATTACGATAGTAGATTTCTTTGGCTGATCTGATAGTTTTACTTAAAATATTTCGGTAATTTTTATAACGTGTCTCTTAAAACATTATTAAATGGTTGTTTTTTAAGTCGTCTACCCAATTTGTCTCTAGTTCGAATCGACCGAAACCAATCCAGCCTGTTATCCAGGGCTTGATTCGGCTGTTATTTGATGAGAATCGCACTGTTTTACCTGACAGAGACAATATTTTTTGAACCTGCTCAATGAAAACAGAGCAACTAACATCAACATCATTGGTATTTAGAATTTCAGACCAATCCCAACCCGAAAGAAGCTGGAAAGCAGCATTCATGTCGAGGCGGGTATTGATATTTGTAGAAAATGGCTGACTGGAATTCTTATTAAAACATGACTGAAATTGAACAACAGTGAAGAAATGGTCGGTCATCTCTGATTTAATTATTGCTGATTTTACTGAGCTAATGTTTTTCATATTAGTAAATATATGATCTATACAGCTTTTAGAGTGTTCAGTAACTCTTGTGGGTATGTTAATACAACTTGTTGAAACCCCGCCCCAAACATAACATCCAGATATCTTTGTGATAATTGTTCTTTAGTTTCTGACAAAATACAACAGTTTACGTATTGACAGGCAAATACGTACATACAAAAATACAACAGGCCTGCGTTAAGTATTGACGGATCGTTAATAAGGAACTAATTTCGTACCCAGGTAGTATTGGGCGAGACATTTGATCTGCTCAACTGGAAAGCAGTACGTAAAAGTGGGTTTCTATTTTTCTATTATAGACTCGATAAAGGTTTTAAAATTATATTTGTGAACGAAAATGTAAATATCTGAGGATACTCTGAAGGCTTCTAAATAATACAAGGTTAATCTGTGGCTAAAATATTTCTTCAAATAAATTCTATTTTAATCATTTAATTTGTAAAGAACCATAGTAAGTTCAATAAATTACTGTGTTAGACACATACGAATGTGACCTCTTACTTAAAAGGAAAACGTTAGGCTTTTATAGATATTTCAGTTATTCAAAATGATAATTGAGATCCAGGCAAAAATGTTGTTGAAATCTAGTTGTGGATGCACTGTCATCTGTCATCCAACAGACTTACATCAAGATTATTGGGATGATTGTCTAAACTGAATATTTAAGGATGCCCAGAGGTCTAAAAATAATGAGAACATAAAGCGTTAAATATTTGACAGTATCATAGAGAAGAAAGAAACTTGGCGTGTTGAGAAGTTAGTTTTCTGCGTAAATGGCAGGACTAGCACCGTTGTCAGTCCCCTCCAAAATAAGTAATTATTGATATACATTTTTAAAGATTAGTAAGATATTACCCACTGAGGCGTTCACTGCTGCCATAGGAAAGCCACCTCTGTTTAGATATTACCACTGAGGCGTTCACTGCTGCCATACGAAAGCCACCTCTGTTTAGATATTACCACTGAGGCGTTCACTGCTGCCATGCGAAAGCCACCTCTGTTTAGATATTACCACTGAGGCGTTCACTGCTGCCATACGAAAGCCACCTCTGTTTAGTTATTACCACTGAGGCGTTCACTGCTGCCATACGAAAGCCACCTCTGTTTAGATATTACCACTGAGGCGTTCACTGCTGCCATACGAAAGCCACCTCTGTTTAGATATTACCACTGAGGCGTTCACTGCTGCCATACGAAAAGCCACCTCTGTTTAGATATTACCACTGAGACGTTCACTGCTGCCATACGAAAGCCACCTCTGTTTAGATATTACCACTGAGGCGTTCACTACTGCCATACGAAAGCGACCTCCTGTTTAGATATTACCATTGAGGCGTTCACTGCTGCCATACGAAAGCCACCTCTGTTTAGATATTACCACTGAGGCGTTCACTGCTGCATTACGAAAGCGACTTCTGTTTAGATATTACACTGAGGCGTTCACTGCTGCCATACGAAAGCCACCTCTGTTTAGATATTACCACTGAGGCGTTCACTGCTGCATTATGAAAGCCACCTCTGTTTAGATATTACCACTGAGGCGTTCACTACTGCCATACGAAAGCGACCTCTGTTTAGATATTACCATTGAGGCGTTCACTGCTGCCATACGAAAGCCACCTCTGTTTAGATATTACCACTGAGGCGTTCACTGCTGCATTACGAAAGCGACTTCTGTTTAGATATTACCACTGAGGCGTTCACTGCTGCCATACGAAAGCCACCTCTGTTTAGATATTACCACTGAGGCGTTCACTGCTGCATTATGAAAGCCACCTCTGTTTAGATTATTACACTGAGGCGTTCACTGCTGCATTACGAAAGCGACTCTGTTTAGATATTACCACTGAGGCGTTCACTGGCTGCCATACGAAAGCCACCTCTGTTTAGATATTACCACTGAGGCGTTCACTGCTGCCATACGAAAGCCACTCTCTGTTTAGATATTACCACTGAGGCGTTCACTGCTGCCATACGACAAGCCACCTCTGTTTAGATATTACCACTGAGGCGTTCACTGCTGCCATACGAAAGCCACCTCTGTTTAGATATTACCACTGAGACGTTCACTGCTGCCATACGAAAGCCCACCTCTGTTTAGATATTACCCACTGAGGCGTTCACTACTGCCATACGAAAGCCACTCTGTTTAGATATTACCATTGAGGACGTTCACTGCTGCCATACGAAGCGACCTCTGTTTAGATATTACCACTGAGGCGTTCACTGCTGACATACGAAAGGGACTTCTGTTTATATATTACACTGAGGCGTTCACTGCTGCCATACGAAAGCCACCTCTGTTTTAGATATTACCACTGAGGCGTTCACTGCTGCCATACGAAAGCCACCTCTGTTTAGATATTACCACTGAGGCGTTCCACTGCTGCCATATGAAGCGACCTCTTTTTAGATATTCCCATTGAGGTGTTCACTGCTGACATACGAAAGCGACCTCTGTTTAGATATTACCACTGAGGCGTTCACTGCTGACATACGAAAGCGACTTCTGTTTAGATATTACCACTGAGGCGTTTACTGCTGCCATACGAAAGCGACCTCTGTTTAGATAATTACACTGAGGCGTTCACTGCTGCCATACGAAAGCGACCTCTGTTTAGATATTACCACTGAGGCGTTCACTGCTGCCATACGAAAGTGATCTCTATTTCTGTTTTTCTATAATAACAAACTTATTAGGACAATAAAATTCTGTAGTGTTTCGTACTGTGGTAAACATTTTTTAACAAAATTGGTTGAGCAAAAGCATATAAAAAACTTTAAACGGAATCAATATGCATTATGCAATTGACCAAATTAATGGATAATGGAAATTAGCCTTAGAAACTATTCGTTATCGTTGCACAATATTTAGTGTTTTTTTAAATTTATTTACTATTATGTTTCTGTATTGGCTAAAAAATACAGAATATTGAGCTGTATTTTGACATGTCTATGGGTTTATTTTCAAGATTAAAGTAGTAAGTAAACAATGAGTGCCCCCGGAAGTCTACCTGACATTTGACCTAGCGGAAAAGAAGGTTACACCTTGTACAAGTCGGTCCACGTACCTCTCTGGACTGAATACTAAACCGAATACTAAACCTGAACCGGCCCTTCTAGTGAACAGCCAAGACTGCTATCGCTAATTTACAATCAGCCGAAGAATCATAGTATCAAGTTTATTTGTGATCTGTTGTCTAGGTTTAGAAATATACAACAATCGTCAAGTATCGAGTTTTTTGCTGTTTGGTTTGAAACGTGATTGAAATGTGTTTTTTTTTTATAAGCACTTATGCAGAGTATAAAGAGTTATAGTGCCGAGCAGAACCAAATTTGTTGTAAAATTTTTATTACAGTTCATTTAAGACCTAAAAGAAAGCTTAGCACCAATTTTAGTTGCGATCTGCTTTGTAAGTTCAGAAAAAACGTCCCAGAATTCATCTTAGCACGGGTACTTTCTGCTAGTTCTTTATAGTGCTGAAATGACCCGAACTTTGTGAAAACCTTTTTCTAGAGTTCATCTAAGACCTAAAAGGAAGCTTGGTACAAGTTTTGTTGCAATGTGATTTGTAGGTTCACAAAAAATACATAAATTTAAAAGTCGCGTTTTTCGCGGTTTGGTCGCGAACCTGATTGAATTTTTTGAAACCGTTTCTTAGCGAGCACCTACTACCCTAGAGGAAGCTACGTACCAAGTTTCATACGAATCCGTTCGGTGGTTTTAGAGATATCGTGTTTAGTCAGTCAGTGAGTGAGTGAGTTCTTTATAGTGCTGAAATGACCCGAACTTTGTGAAAACTTTTTTTCTAGAGTTCATCTAAGACCTAAAAGGAAGCTTGGTACCAAGTTTTGTTGCAATGTGATTTGTAGGCTCACAAAAAAAACATAAATTTAAAGTCGCGTTTTTCGCGGTTTGGTCGCGAACCTGATTGAATTTTTTGAAACCGTTTCTTAGCGAGCACCTACTACCCTAGAGGAAGCTACGTACTAAGTTTCATACGAATCCGTTCGGTGGTTTTTGAGATTTCGTGTTTAGTCAGTCAGTGAGTGAGTGAGTGAGTGGTATTTGGCTTATATATGTATAGATAAATAATGCGTTAAATCATTCAAAGAGAATTCCTTAAGTTGAATATGAATAAGCTATATGGCTTTGTAAGCCTAAGCTAAATTTAAGAGAGGTTATAGACCGTTTTCCAATTCCTTGCAAATACTTGCAAACAATGCCAAAAATAAGCAAGGATTCATTCTGTGCTTCAGTTAACATCTACCTGACATGGTTTTATATCCTATACAGTGTGAGTGCTATTGACTGTCTTGCACAGTAATATACAGGGACATCTTTTATATTACAGGCTATTAATGTGTTAGTCCCGGTACCACCAACGATACAGTTATTTGGTAGGCTTAGTACAAACCCATCGTCAGGTATGATTCGTTCTTGCCACATTAGGACGAACTGCCACACCCAGGTGCTTTATTGTTCTTGCTGGGCGTTCATGTGTCATTTAGACATACATGAAACACACGTTTATCGACTGTCTCTTTCACACGATGCTCACATACTTTCCACCGGCGTACTTGCACCAAACATACACTTTAGAGGTGTATATTAAACAAGATAATAATAAATAAACTCCTGAGTAAGTTTCATATCCACGATATTGAATGAAACAGTGTGACCAGGTGAAACTCATCATGTCTCCATTTCCACTTAGTTTACTATATCAATATACTGTTAGATTTCCAACAATCAGTTGGTTAGATTTCCTACAAATATGTAAAATACCATTTGCATCTATATCTTTAGTTATCGATGTCAAATACAGGCACATCACACGATAACTAATTATGCGCCGGATCTTTACGAGTACTCTCCTTTATTATAAGATGTACTAGTCTTCTCCAAAACATTGGTCTGACAATAAAGTAGACACACGTATTGATACACATGTTATCGATAATGCACCGACCTAACACGTAAATGATAGAGGTTCGTATTCCGGCAGTGCTACCAGTCTTGAGTCGCTCACTGACTCACCATTAATAAATAAGAATTTTGGTGAAACTAGAAAGATAAAATGTTACACTGCCGTTTTTCCTCGTTTTTTATCGATTGTCTCTTTCTTTTTCTTTCTTTCTTTCTTTCTTTTTCTTTCAGTCTCTTTCAAGATTGTAGTCAATAAAAAAAAACACTTAAATGTTTTATCTTTCTCTTGCTTTTAACGCAATTCTTTACACAAACACAACGATCGATAGAAAACAATGTCCCTAAAAAGTTCAAGAACTAGTAATTAATAGTAGTTGTAAAAAGTTATTTTTTGCAGCATTATTATTTTCGTACAGAATTAAAAACGAAGGCCATTTTGAAACTTGTCACAAAAGCCCGTCCAAATTCAAATTCTTAGATGAATAAATTTTATTAATAAGTAGTTTTCGTAATCTGTCATATAACAGTTAACCAAAAATAAGTAAATCTATTAAAATCACTTCCCTAACAATAAAATGAGAAAAATTATAGTACACGTTTTGAAAGTAGTTGACAATTCACCACTACTGTACATGAATGGGTGGGTGGGAGGGTCAACACTATTGAACATGTATGGGTGGGTGGAAGGGTCACAACACTATACTGTAATTTCTCCCCCTAATTTGCTACATTTATTTGCCTGCCTCAGTTTTCAGTCTTCGTTTACAATACCTCACTTCACAAAGGTCGCACCAAACTTGAGCACCTAACTGTTAGATTGAACACAACAGGTCGGATTGAGGCCCCTCGTAGAGGAGGAAAGTCCTGGCAGCGAGTGCGGGTTTCCAATCCTCAATGCCAGTAATTTACATCGTCCTCCTTTTCCTTGTCGAGGAACACGTTTATAGTGGAAAGTTGTGCTTACTTTCTTCAAAGATTGCAGTAATCTTTGTATTTACAGACCCTTGGAATTCTGGGCAGATATAGACGCTAGGAAATCTCCCTGAATAAATATTGTAAAACACTGCATGAACCGTTTTTTGCTACAAACTCTTGTTATGTACTGATTCACTCCGGTTACCTCAGACTCCATCCTGATGTACACGTCCTTGTTGGGTCGTGTGTGATCCTCAAATAGTGATCTCGGCTTGAATTAGGACCAACTATGGCTCAAGTTCAGTTTACAATTCATTTAAGTAACAGAGAAAAAGGAATCATAAGTCACCTTTTTTTATACCACAACGAACACCCCAGTGGCAGTTATAAATAGATTAAAACTAATGTACATCTTTAATAATCTAAGTAGCCAAGGCCCTAATAATTACCAAGGTTATTTTTGAGGGTTTGGAATAAATGGACGGACTGACAAAGTGCTGGTCCTGTCATCCGCATGGCAAACTTTAGAAATAACTATTCAACATACTTAATCAACTCAATTCAACGCACTATTAGATGCAACCTCTGTTTCTTTTTTTTATGTGATTACACGGATCTTATATTCCTTCCACCTTACAACTACACGTAGCTCTTGACGATTTGTGTGCGTTTGAAAAATTATCACACTTGTTTTATATTTTCAAGAAATTGTTTGTTAAACAAAATATAAAATAATTCTGGAACACCACTTCTAACAATTTTAACCTTTCCTCTACAGGTAGAGGAATGATTATATAGATCTAACGTCAGATTTCGTGGCAATTGTTCGATTACTTGGACTTCATATGGCAGCTAATGCGACATGTATGTTCACTTAACTTGGAGTTCCTCCATAATAATAATTATAGCTTATCACATTATTGTTTGACATAGTACATTTTATATTTTTCATTCATGACTTTCCTAAGTAAAAAAAAAAAAACATTAAATGTGTTATTCTTACGGAAATCCGAAAATTGTTTTCGTTTAAAACAAAACCCGTTCATTATTTTATTAGTTTCAACTATTTTCTCATCATTCATGAGTACAAGTTTTGAGGCTATAACCTAACCTAACCTAACTTAGGTAATTGCCACCTATTTATGAAATAATAATAAGCATACGATGAAAATGTAACCGAGCAAAGCATCTGTTGTTATTTTTTAACACATTTAAGGCACAATTTCATTTCTAACATTAATTTTGTACTAGCAACTAAAAAAGTGTATGAAAAAAGGTAGCGCCGCAATTCTTTGTATGTAGGCAATATCTGAAGCACAACTAAGATGTGTTATTGTGTCTACGTGAGCTACGGTACGCTTACAATAAAAAAGGAGTTTATTACTCGATATTAACTTTATACTGTTAATAATACCAGCCTTCGAGAGTCTAAGTTTTATAATTAGAGATTATATAAAATGTAAAATATTTTCTTTGATTCGTTGGTGATGAAAAGGTTTTATTATAATTATAGGCATTTAACTTTGTATCCTACGTCATAAACTACTATTCCTTTATAAGCATTTTTGAGATGATATATTTATAAGGGTTAGCCTATAAATTTGTTACGGATATTTGCCATCCTTAAGATGTCCTTAAGTTATTAGTGTAATTACAAAAAATGTTTCCAATTTCAGAATCTGTGAACTATTTATCAGGTGAAAAGCAGACCGAAAATTAAAAACGCAAACTCTACAAAACATATTATTCATTATTCATTGGTAAGACGCCGATCGTTTAGATGTGGGCGAATATGAGGGACGAACGAGTGTGATGAGTGTATATGAACGATGTAGTCATTGTTACTAAGGTCGACCGTTCCTCAGAAAGAACTATTTATTAATAGCCTGGGCATGTAAGTGACCTACAGCTTTCCGTGGAAACCGAACTACGTAGTGTTGGTCTGATTTTTAGCTAATTAACAAGTCTGACTCTCAGTTCTCTTCCCTCTCACTTGACAAAAAGTCATTAACTCATTAGTGACCTGGCTTCCCAATATCTACTATATGAATTATTTTTGTGTTAATTTTGGACAGTGCATAATATGATTTTTGTCCATAAGATCAGATAATTTACATAGCATACAATTTGGATTTTCATTTATTACGAAGCGATGAAGATACTGTCTAAGGCTGTCATGTCCTGTGCATAGACGCAAAGCGGCAACGGCATTTTTCTTGGGAAATCTGGCATATCGGTAAATCCTCCCATGATTAATTTTTTATTTCGTTTTTAAGGATATTTGGGAGTGATTTTTTATGTGATATTTGCACTTTGCTTGATAGAAAGGAGTTGTGCTGTTTTGATAGGGTAGGGTTTTTTTAAATTTTTTTAGCTAGTTTTTAAGCTAACACATTTTCTTTCATATTACAATGTGAAAGAATCCATTGGAAAATAACATTTCTCTTTTGATTATCTAAATGTTTAACAAGTTTTCTGCTCTTTTGATTCTACCTTGTATCATTACAAATCCCTTTAATTGCTGATTTATTGTCACAAAATAAGACAATGTTTCTAGATTGAATATATTCATGAACTAATTTATTTGGAGCTAATTTAATTGCATCTATTTCACCGTCAAGGGCAGTTTTAGATGAATCAAGTGTTTGATAATTTAAAATAGTCCAGAAAAAACTCCAGCGCCCACCGAATATTGTTGAGTTAGGTTTGATCCATCTGTATAAATACTATTCCATAAAGGTTTCGAATCATTTTTATCTATTGTCTCAATACTAAGTTATTTTCAGTATTTTGTTGTAGTTTTTGTTAAGTCCAAGTTGAACTGTATGTTTATACTTCATTTATCATAACATTTTGTACAACACGCATCTTTCTAACAATAATATAATATCTCATTACTATGATAATAAAGTTAACTGTTTACTTTAGTTTCAAATAACACTAGATTAGTACAAGAACACTTCCCTATATGTTAGACATACATCACAAAAGGTCAATAGTAGTAGCTGGCAATTTGTAATATTATTGTAGTTTTATTCCAACTCTCCAGCTGGATAGGCCACGAAAGTGTGATAAACGGTTATACAATGTATGCCACAACTACCAGAGCTGATATCGTACATACGACCACCGCAATCAATATACAGGGTGGCTCAAAACTCGCTACAAACTTTGTGACATTGCTCCTTCAGACTTGTGGTCACGGTGGACTCTGCCTCACTGAAGGTCATGGAGAATCAGCAGAGGAAGTTATACTGCGGAGTCGGCATGGCTACAGTCATGCTGCCCGTAGGAAACTGCTCCAAATAAGATAGGTACTCTAATAGATGTAGGGTTAGGGCTTGACTTTTTAGGCACTAACTCTCTCTGTTTGAGTTCCAGGGAAAGCTACCGACACGACGGTAGAGACAAGAAGAGGCTTGGGCTACCCGAAGCAAGAGGGGGACCAAGGGACAAGGAGCTGGAGTCGAGGTAATGGTAAGTTTTATACAAGCCAACCTCAATCATAGTATTGAGGCCTCTACTATACTAGCTAGAACTGTAAGAGGTAGAGGGGTTAATGTTGCTCTTATTCAGGAACCGTGGATTCGGTATAACTGTATTAAGGGTCTCAACATTCCTACATATAAGCTCTACGGAGGATCGGGCGGGCTAAAGCCACGGGCAGCCATTTTGGTTGCAGGCGTGGATAGTTGGCTCATACCGGAATTCTGTGGAGGAGGGTTGCAGCGATTATTAAACTGCAAGAGGTCAATGGCGTAAGGAGGAAACTGGTAGTTGCATCAGTATACCTCCCATACGATAGGACGACCCTCCCACCATCAAGAGAGATGGTGGCGTTGGTGGATTACTGCCGGAGTGGGAACCTTGAGCTAGTGGTCGGCTGTGACTCCAACTCTCACAATGAGGTTTGGGGAAGCAGTGACACGAACGAGAGGGGCCTTGCTCTTGCAGAATACCTGGGAGGTACCGATCTTTTGGTACTAAATAAGGGTAATCTCCCAACCTTTTCGAACATCATTAGGAGGGAGGTTATAGACATAACTAGGGTCTCAGCCTCAATGTTTCATGACATGGGGGACTGGGAAATTTCGCAGGAACCCTCGTTGTCGGACCACAGACACATCTGCTTTGTGCTTGAGGGCCAGACAACAAAGAGGGTATACAGGAATCCCAGACAGACAGACTGAGCCTCCTACTCAGTGGAACTGTCTGACAGACTGGATCTAATTCCTAAAGGCCAGATTCGATCTGGGCAAGATCTAGAGGAGAGGGCGGCACTCCTTACGGAGGCTGTAATCACCTCTTATGAGAATAACTGCCCTTTGACACAAAGGGATGCTCGAAGCCGGAGATGGACCCGAGAATTAGAGGACCATCGAAGGAGAACCACAAGGCTCCTCGGCAAGGCCAACAGGTCTGGTATTGATGCCAACTGGCTGGCCTACCGGGAGTCCCAAAGAAACTACAGGCGAGAGGTTCACAGATTCTCCAGGAAATCCTGGAGAGACTTTTGTTCCTCTATAGAGACAACCTCAGCGATGTCTAGGCTACACAAAGTGGGGGCTGGCTAAGGACCCTGGGGGAGGACTTGGACCCCTCATTAGAGAGGATGGGGAGTGGACCAGTTGAGAAGAAGAGACCTTGCAACTTTTATTTGAGACTCACTTCCCGGGATCCGTCGAGGAACCGGCGGCGGGCCCCCCACTTTGGTGGGGTGGGCTTGCACTGGGGCCTCGCACGGGGACTGGTGTGAGGCAAAGAAGGTTGTCACAGAGCAAAGGATTAGGTGGGCTGTTGAGTGCTTCGCCCCCTTCAAGAGCGCTGGGCCGGATGGCATCCTACTCATGCACTTGCAGAGGGGTCTGGAGCCACTCCTACCCCACATGACCGCAATTTGTAGGGCTTCCCTGGCCTTGGGTTATATACCAAGGCTGTGGAGGACCGCAAAAGTAGTGTATATCCCCAAATCTGGAAGGGGTACACATTCCAGACCTAAAGACTTCAGACCGATCAGCATCATGTCTTTTCTTTTAAAGACATTGGAGAGGCTGGTCGACAGGTATATGAGAGACGGGGTATTGAGAGATAACCCACTCCATACAAACCAAAACGCATACATGGCTGGGAGATCTGCGGAGTCGGCTCTTCATAGACTCGTCACGAGGGTTGAGGGGACGATTCGGCAGAAGGAGCTAGCCATGGGTGTCTTCACGGACATAGAGGGGGCGTTCAATAATGTCTCCCTACAGTCTATGATCGATGCTGTCGTTAGGACGGGCGTCAATGGCATCATTTCCAGATGGATTGAAGCCTACCTACGCAGCAGAACGGTTAAGGCAACATTGAACGAAGCGTCAGTTCAGGTTGTAGTCGGCAGCGGCTGCCCCCAAGGGGGCGTCCTTTCCCCTCTCCTGTGGTCCTTGGTGGTTGATGACCTACATAGGGCGCTGAACGGGATGGGGGTATATGCTCAGGCATACGCGGACGATGTGTGTATACTGGGCGTTGGTAAGTTTGCCAGCACGGTGTCGGAGATCGTCCAGGCTGCCTTGAGATACCTAGAAAGGTGGTGTAGGGACAAGGGGCTCTCTGTTAATCCTAACAAGACAGAACTTGTACTTTTCACTAGGAAGAAGAGGCTGGATGGCCTATACATGCCCACCATGGGAAATATGGAGCTAAGAGCTACATGATCGGTTAAGTATCTGAGGGTTAACCTGGATGCTAAACTGAACTGGCTCAAGCACCTTCAGGAGAAAGCCAGGAAGTTCAGAATGGCTTTCTGGGCTTGTCGGAGGGCCGTCGGGACAACGTGGGGTCTAAAACCAAAGATGGTTTACTGGCTATACACGAGTGTACTTCGGCCCTCATTATGTTATGCGGCTGTTGTCTGGTGGCCGGCCATGGCACAGAATAGTGCAAGGCTAACACTAGACAGATGTCAGAGAATGGCGTGCCTGGGAATTACAGGCGCAATTAGAACAACCCCATTGGCGGCGATGGAGGTCCTCACTGGGCTCCGCCCAATGGACCTGTTTGTAAAAGGGGAGGCCTGTAAAGCGGCCTTCAGAATAAGGACGACTAGTGGCTGGCTGTCTGGCCAACCAGGACTCCACGGGAGTATACTATCTGGGGACATTGGTCTGGACCCGTTGATTTCGATGGAAACAGACTTAATGGTACCTAAGTACAGAATTGACAGGCGGGTTTGGGCCTTCCTTGCAAGCAGAGATGAGTGGATGGGTAGTACCGAGCCCGCACAAGTAAAAGGAAGCGTCTGGTATACAGACGGCTCACTTATAGAAGAAGGTTGGGGTTGCGGGGGTGTACGGGAGGGGAGCACGGAAAGTTCTGTCTTTACCTCTAGGGGCCCATGCAACCGTCTTCTAGGCGGAGGTGATGGCTATCATGATCGCCACACAAGAAGAAATGCGTCTAGGTGGCTTCGGAGGAGTTGTCTCAATCTGCTCGGACAGCCAGGCGGCGATAAAGGCGACCATGGCACCACGTACCAGCTCTAAGCTGGCATGGGAGTGCCAGGGGATCCTGGAGACTCTCTGCCAGCGTAAACAGGTGAGACTCATATGGGTCCCTGCGCATGCTGGTATTGATGGGAATGAGAGAGCCGATGCACTGGCTAGGAGAGGGGCAAAGTGCCCACTGCTGGGGCCGGAGCCGGCTCTTGGTATTCCTCTTCAAAAGGTAAAAAGAAGAATTGACAGGTGGACCTCTGAGGAACACGATAGTAGATGGAGGACCTAGTCCGGGCTCAGGCAGTCTCGTGCTCTTATCCAAGGACCGGGTCGCAGGTACAGCGGAGATCTGCTGAGCTGTAACCGGGCCAAGGTGAGGGCGGTTACGGGTATGATGACCGGACACAATCTTCTTAACAGACATATGAAGATTATTTGCCTAACAGAGGACTCCACATGTAGGCTCTGTGAGGAGGATGAGGAGAGCTCCATACACATCTTTTGTCATTGTGGAGCTCTCTCGTCTCTTAGGTATAGGTATAGGAACCGTACAGTGGTGCCGCTTTTCTGGAACCAGAGGATATTAGAAGGGCTGCACTCGGGGAGATCATGACCTTCATAAGGGGGACTGGTCTCTTGTGACACTGTCGCCAGTCTCGGGGCGCAAAGGGCCATGGAGTCTAGGCGCAGTGGGCTTGGCGACAGGACCACAACCCGGTGTATCTAATCTAATCTAATCTAAGTCCAAGTTGAACTGTATGTTTATAATTCATTTATCATAACAGTTTGTACAACACGCATCCCTTCTAACAATATAGTCCAGTCATTGAAGCGAAAAATACGGTCTTACCTCAGAATTTTTTTACTGTGAACCGATCTGCATGAAATTTTGGAATTAGGCTCATCTTAACCTTAACTTCAAAAGTGAAAATGATCTGAACTCCACCTATTATTTTTAAGGGGTGTAAACAACCCCTTAATGGAAAAATTGACATTGAGCCATTTTATCGCTAGAAAACATGTCTAATAGTAGGTGGTGAAATTGTAAAGTGTTTTCTAACACAATTACCCCATATTAAAATCATGTTCAACCCCTTGAAAATCTTACAACCCTTGAAAACAACCCCTAAATTGAAAAAATCACAAAAAAATACTTTGGTATGTCATAAAAAGATGTAAGTATAGAGTAAATAATATTTTATATTCTCTATAATAATTATCAAATTTTTAACCCCCTTTCAACCCTTGAAAACTACCACTTGATAAAAAATTGTTAAACAAATTTTTTTGATAAAATGAAAAGGATTTAAATATTATTCCACACTCTCGAAAATGATTATCATATTCTTAAGCTTTTCTACCCTTAAAACTACCCCTAAATTAAAACAGTTATTATATATGATTACATATTTAAAAATAATTAAATTTAGAGTAAAAAATTGCCATTTATTGAATAAAATATTAACAAATTATATAAAATTGTACTATTATTATTAAAATATAATATTATTATTCATGACTCAATATCGGAGTCGCTGTCACATTCAACATCTTCTGACTGAATTGGAGGGCTATTTTGGCAGTTATCTCCACTGCACGTTCCACAGGTACTATTGGTACTATTACAAAATAGACCAACTTTTCTGCATCCGCAAGACGCTCCACATCCTTTTTTGCAGTTGCAAAAAATCATTTTCAGGAGTTCTTGTGGTGCGGGTGGATCTACAGACTTAAGTGAATTTAATAAACCGTCATTCATGACCCACCCCCAATCCGTTGGATGAATGTTTTTGTTGCCATGCCAAATCTGGGTTTGAAGATAAACCCTCTTAGTATGTTCATTTATGGCACCAACGGTTGGAACTAAGGATGAGAATTTTACGGCAGTGTTTTTTGTAGCAGCTTTGAGAAAACTTTCATAGCGCATTTTTTCAAATACAGATACGCAATTAGTGAAAAGCTATTGGAAAAATATCCCTTCCACAAGTATTCTTTTGAAGATGCTTTTAAACCCTCTTCACCCTATGAAGTAAGGTCAATTTTAATTTTCTTAATTAAATTGTATGAATTATACTATATTACACATTACAATAGTGTTGGGTCTCTATTATACTGCGTACTTTCACATTGCTCCAAATATTCACACTCCGAAATTTTCAGTTACTATGTAGAAAAAAATATGATAAGTTTTCGGACCACAACTCCTTCAATTTTCATGCTATCACAATTTATAAAAAACCATTGTAAAGGTAATTAAGAGAGCTACAATATCCTTTATTGCAATATATAGTAAAAAACCTTTTTCTAAAACGGTGAAGGGTTAAAGGGCTTAAGAGAGGCTGTGATTGCGCTGCCACGCGCTCTTTAAACAATCATATCTCCGTCAATTTTTGTTTGACAGAAAAAACAAAAAAACCAAATTGTTTGTCAAAAATATACCTAAATGTTTTATGCTAACATTTTTATACGTATCTGTCGTCATTTTTGAGATAATATGAAAAAAATGTGGTTTTTTAAAAATTTGAAATTTTTTGTTGTTTTTTAATCGTGAATTTTTTGAAAAATATGTGTCCTAAAGCAGCCAAACTGATAAAATCTATCAAAATCTTTATAATAAAGTTATTTCTAGGCGGAATACGATTTATTTTAATTTTGGTGGAAATGGCACTTATGAGACCCATTGATTTAAAAGAAAAAACATTAGATGCTCCTCTTATTTGCAATACAGCTCACTTATTTTACGTTCAAAAGATTTTTAATAGTGCTCATTTTAAAGCTTATTTCAAGCACTACAAAATCATTTTTTATTAGAATGCCTAAAATGCATCTGCTCGCCGCTAGATGGCATTGACCACATCGATTAAATTTCAGACAAAGTAAAAAACGGCTTTGATCTGTAATATCTAGCTTAAATGTTGCACTTAGAATACTTTATAAAAAACTAAATTGTTCATTTTGTTACCTGCTACAGTTTTGCTTTTATAAAATTTTCGATAAAACGTATATTTTTGGAGATATTTGCAAAAAACCGATGAAAAACGTGAAAAAATTGCGAATTTTCAATTACCAATAACTTGAAAAGTATTGGATTTTTCGAAAAACTTTAAAGATGATTTTGTGCTTAAAATTAGGCTTTCTATTGATATCCGAGGTTATTTTTTGAAAAAAAATTCACCACCGAGAAGGGGTGGCAACCACCCCCAGGGTGGTTGCGGAGTTCAAATCATCTTCACTTTTGAAGTTAAGGGTAAGATGAACCTAATTCCAAAATTGTATGCAATTCGGTTCACAGTAAAAAAATTCTGAGCAATAATGCTTCAATGACTGCACTAATAATATAATATCTCATTACTATGATAATATAGTTGACTGTTTACCTTAGTTTCAGGTTTCAAAACTGTCGCTACAAACTTTGTGACATTGCTCCTTCGACCAAAAGGAGCCAAAAACTAAAAGTAAAGAAATCTCTTTTCGTTTAATGTCTGTCTGTGCTTTTTATTTAAAAAATAATAATTTTCAATATACTCAACGTTATATTACAATTAATAAAAGTTCAGTCGAGTTTGTCTAATTTTTTACATTGAATAACTGATTAATTGCAAAATTAGTCTGACCGTAGATAAACTGAGTGTCTCCAGAAAAGGCTAACAACTCACAATGGACCAAGTAAGAACCAACAAATTACTTATAATATCTTAATGTATTTAAAATAAATCTATGATCTACTACATTTGAGTATTATTTTGCAAAATATTTTAGTGTTACTAAAAATAAACAAACTGTGGAAACTTCTAAAACATAAGCAGTTTCTATGTTAAAAGACTTACAGAAAAAAATGCCTTAAGCTAGAACTTGAAAGCTTTTGTGGCATATAGGTGGTATAAATTGTGGTATAGAATTTCTTCTTCTAATACATAAGTCGACACACGTAAAGTAGTGATGACCCACCCACCCAACCATACACGTACAGGGGTATTGATAATCACCACTATCAATGTATCTGTATGTGTAAAGGTGAGGAGTGTTGATAAAATATGTGTGAGTGGGAGAAACAAAGTTACTTTTATGAGTACTTGTTTTGTAACACAAGTAAACATCGATGTGTCCATTGTTCTGTGTAGTCTTTTCTTTGTAGTGGCACTACCGTAAGCAGGAGATCTTCTTTCTATCAACAGGGGATATCAATAGTTGCATGCATACAAAATTATACGCCAGAATAAGATTTCAAAATAATATGTAATATAATTGTATCAATAAATAATACAAATATTTAAAAGTTGCTATTCTTATTCTTTGAGTTTTTAATAATCACGGTCGTTGGTCAACCGTTGAGGTGTTAACTAATTCTTAATAAACCCAGGAAGGCAATAATTGTAATAATTCAAATATTTATTATTCGAAATAAAAACTAGATATACAATTCGTTTTGAACTTGTCTTTAAAAAGGCACTATAGATATTTTTAAATAAAATTAACACTTTATGAGTTATTCTTATGTAAATAATTTCAATGGCAACCATTTTAAAATCAATTATGTAGACTTGACCAAACTTTTTTCATTGTTATATCTAATTATAATCAAATATTTACTTATGTTTGGTTGAATTTGGATGAGTGTTTTGAAAAATATGATTTTTAAAATAAAAAACAACAGTCAGACGGTAAACGAAAAGAGATAGACAATTACCTACATTTATTTTTTGGCTTCTTTTGATCAATGGAACAGTATCCCAAAATTTATAGTGAAAGTTTTGAAAAATCCTGTATATACATCATATTAGCAACGCAAGTTATTAATATTTGGGATAATTCTACAATCAGCCCCCAAATGAATTTAAAATAATTTACATTCGTTTTCATTTATAAAGCAGTTTTAGTTCACCAACAGTGTGTTGATGCACTTCTCGTAACGCATTTGTAACGCTCCGGTATCTGGTATCGCCTGACCTGTCGTTAAATGCTGAATACAAAAGGGTGATTTTTTTTAATCGTGACAAATTGGGTTATAGTAAACCTTCAGCGATACAAAAAAACTTTAATTGGGATCTACACTTACTTTTTACTATTTCCCACTTAATGCAAAGTATGTATTTTGCGATTTTCAGAAAGCCAACATTTTTTAAAATGGTAGAAGATATCATTTTCTGTTAGGGAACGCTAAGTATTTAATGTTTTTTTCTTCTTATGTAAAATTTAATTTTAAGATGTTTTTGTTATTTACATTTCTTCCTTGATATTAGCTACTTCTAATCTACCGACTCTCAAATAGTTTAAAACTGTTACTTATGGCATTGTAAAATGATGAAAACCATGTTTTAATCAGTAAAATTAGGCTGCAGGATAAAGTTAATTATTTTAGATATGCTAAAGGTTGAATTTTAAAATAAAATAGATAATATTTATATTATCAATAAAACTTTTCTATTCCATTTTACTTTATTATAGCCTAAATTGGCCTTATTTTATCTAATATAAAAATAGTAGACACTGGGATCTTAAAAAATATTCTTGGGCTAATTTAATTTATTTTGTCTTATTTATTTCTTATAGATCGACAAATATAACAATTAAGTTGTCCACCGTTTTTGAAAATGGCGGCTTTTTGTAGAATCACTATATACGTGACCTATTTTTAGTATATTTGGTATTTTTGAGAAAAAGGTAGATAAAATTCCCTATTTCAAGTTCTTTGTATCCCTGTAGGTTCAAAAGATCCCAATGGTGGTAAACTTACAAAAAAAGTGTTTACATATATACAAAAAGTGTTTACATATACTTCATTTTATATATATATATATATAAAATGAAGTAAATTTTAAAT
>JAQJVL010008009.1:0-21463 GCA_035578905.1 Stictocephala bisonia
AGTGTATAGACACATAAACAAATTGGATAGCGACATTTTATCTTTTCAGGGGGACGGCTCACGAGGAGTTGAACGAAAATCTTCAACTTATGCTTGTGTCGTGTTTGCTATCAAAAGATTCTTTTGTGAATCCCTCTGGTCTGAGGAAGGTGAGCGTGGTTCACCGAAATCGATCACCATAATATTTGTGCATTTTGTGCTTGTATTGTAATATATTTGTGCATTTTGTGCTTATATTGTAATAAATTTGTGTTGTGTGACGTTTACTTGTACTGTATATGTACCAACACGTATTATGCTAATTAAAAAACTATTTAGTTATAATATGTATTATAATTATTCCACACAGAAAATACACATTACTTTGATTGCTAGCTAAATGAAATATTTTATTTTCAATACCAATAAACTAATTAATTATTCATAGGAAGTTCAGCCATATTTTTAAAAATGTCATACTATATTATTACACTACTTTATTAATGAAACAAGAATCAGATGGTGTGTCAGACAGAACGAAATTCTAAAATCAATCTATGCGGCAAGTTTTCAGGATGGCTAGTGACGTTATTAATTTTTCATAAAATACATTATAATTTCATTTTATTGCAAGGCCTATATACTTATTGCCCCATTTCAAAAGTCACCTTAGATACAAAACATACATAATATTGTAGCCATCACATTTTTTTTTAATGAATATTATTTATTAGTCAAAAATATATTAAGCAAAGCTAACTTTAATTATTTTGTTTGAAACCAAAATAAATCCCTAAGAGTTCAAAGCTGGAGCAAGACATTGATGTTCTAAAACTGAACCTGTGTGGATCGTACGAAAAGCATACGTGACAAATTCCAGAGCTATTACGGTGGACGCTGAGGACTCAGTTACCTGCTTGGGTGCGCAATAGCGGCGAGGATGTTGGGGAACCCTTTTGAAGATTAAAGAAAGGTTGGTGTGCAATATCGATGCACCGGGTTAGGCAAAGGTGAAAATGAATAAGAACTGATTTATTTGTCATCACGCATTTATTGGCGCTGAACTCGGGGAGTTGTTTTAAGCTACAAATTTAGTGATTGTTAAATCACATCAACATACGACAGATTTATTTAGCTGCCCAGTCTTCTTTTAAGAAAGTTTCTTCTCTTCTACAAGTTCTAGTTCGGATTTCGGGAACTTCGTTAGTATTTAGCCATACATATGTGTCTGTTTGGATGGATTTTAGACATTTTAAAAATATATAACTATTCGAATGCAGTGAGTGAGATCTTCTTGTTAGACCGCATTATTGTTGTGATTGTAGACTTCAATTATTTATAGGTATGTTCCATATAGCAATTTGCTGCCCTCCTAGGTTGCAGTGAAATAATTTTAGTATGCTATAAAATGTGTAAAAAGTGAAAGTAATTAATTAATTTCCTAAATATTTTATGTATATCACCCTATTTCTATCTTTTATTTTTAATCAATTTAATTTAAAAAAATCAAATCAAGTGAAATTTATAAAAAACGTGCTTCCCCATTATCAGGTCCACACATTATTGAATAATGCAATACTATTGCATATGTTACGCGATTAAATTAAGAATATATTTTGCTATAAATATGTTTATATAAGTTATAAATTAGTTTATAGTTATAATATGTTTTATAATCATTCCACACAAAAATACACATTACTTTGATTGTTAGCTAAATGAAATATTTATTTATTCAATACCAGTAAACTAATTATTCGTAGGAAGTTCAGTCATATTTTTAAATAAGACATACTATATTATTAAGCTGCTTTATTAATGAAACAAGAATCAGAATGTGTGTCAGACAGAAGGAAATTCTGAAACCAATCTATGTGGCAAGTTTTCAGGACGACTAGTCAGCTAACTAAGGTACTGTAGGGTTATGAATATAGTCAAGGGGTGACATTTACTTTTTTTTAAATGGCAAGGAGTACACAACTAGAAAAAGACCTAGAACCGCTGCAGTAGGACAAACACAGCTGTTGGTAAACTATAACGTATCCCACTGAAAGGTCAACGACCTGCTGGAAACGACATAAATATTGTAATGAGTCAGTCACAAGCTGTGACCCCCCCCCTCCACCAGTGTCTATTGCCTCATGCACCTGTCTGTCACTGCAATAAACTGCAGTGAAATCAAGATGTCTCAAGAGGATTTCGAAGCCCTAACCGAGTTACGAGGCAAACAAAGCACAAATGTGATCTAGAGAGAACGACATAATATGAGTAATAGACAGAATCCTCTAGTCATTGTGACAAGAGCTTTGTAACTTATTTATTTTACACCTGAAGTGTTGGAAATCTCCAACATATTTACCAATCACAAATTGCAATGCTTCTACTTCCTAGAACGTTACAGAGTTGGACTGTTATTGCGGTTCAGTGGTTAAGTTTTTGGAGTGTGTTCCCAAGGTTCGAATCCCCATCTCTTCGGTATTTAACTCGTTAAGCAATGTTCACGCAGAGGCCTGCGTGCCAAGTGATCTGGCAATATTAATACAAAGCCAACCGCTTATCTCTACAAAAAGTATCCGAAGCAATGCATTTTTATTTAGGTTTTTTAGTAACAATTTTTCTTGCCAGTTCACATGGGCCATTCATTATTCATTATTAGTAAGATGCCGCTAATCAAGATATGGGCGAATGGGTGTGATGAGTGTAGATGAACGAGTGTAGTCATTCTTACTAAGATCAACTGTTTCTCAAAAAGAGCTATTTATTAATAGCCATTATTCAGGGCAACTAGGCGACCTACAAATTGACATGGAATCCGAAACACGTAGTTTTGGTCTGACTTCAGCTAATTAGACACTCAGTTCTATTCCCTACACAACATCTTCACCTTGACTACCATCCAATGTGGACACCCCAGACCTCTCGACGATGGCAACCATTGAGCGGACGCCGTGTCGGTATTAAGAGGACCGAGCATAGAACCTATCGTCTATAATCTCCTCAACAATTTGTCCCAAAGAAGTGCTGGGTTACAGCACTGCTCCACCAGGCCTATGGGCATGTGCGTGAACTTTATTCAACGAGTGAAATACTGACCGTTAGCTCAGTTGGGGATTAAGTTTTAGCCTTGCCTTTCGCAGTTCACTGAGCTAACATGCAGGTGATTGCGGAATTAAATGTATATCTTCTTTTCTCTAGTCTTCATTAACATCTGTCATAACACAATACCGACAAGTCATCTGGATGTATTTGATTCATTCCCCCCCCCCCCAATAACTGCTGCTGTTACAATACGTCCGTCCGGCTCACACGTTCCCCAACTAGCGTCTTCACGGATCGGATTGCCTCGTCTCTGCGTCATTACCAACAATTCATGGCAATTCTGGGAAATAACCTCCCTTTCCTTGATGATAGGGCCTCAAACCAGATCACATGTTGGATCCGCTGTGCTAACGTTCTGCTTGTAGGCGCCGCACGAGCGTCGGTAGAACTGTAGGGACGTGCCCGCGGGCGGGGGAAACACAAACATGGAATAATTGGCCACTTAGATACACCTTAGATCAAGGGAGGTTTCACCCAATTATATAAATCATTTACAAAATACCATATCTCGACGACCGTCGTCTTAGGAATAAGTAAATAAAATAAAACGTAAGAAAATAGTTTATTTAGTTATTTCCTAGTAAATATAACATATTTGTTTTCTAAAATGGATAAAAAAACCTTAAAATTGATCAAATTCACGACCTCCTGTTAGAGAAGTTATAGTGACGTTGTTTACTCGAGCGATAATGGTAATCTTTTGATTGAACTTTTTTATAGTAGATAAATAACTAAGACACAAGATTATGATCGTTTTTTTCACTCGAAAAGTCGGAGAAATTACAATCAATAGTAAAAAAGGAAATATATATATTTCAAATATAACGTTCAGGGTTCTCTAGTTGTGTGGAATATCGTCACATGTGTTTTGCAATAGGACTATTATTAAAAGCGAGTTAGCGTCAGAAAAGTTCCGGTTCGGTAAGGTCATGTTTTATTAGTGTAGTTTGGTTATTGTTAACTTAGGTTCGGTTTTGTAAAATTAGGTATTGTGAGGTTAGGCTAGTTTTAATAAGTTAGTTTTTGTTAACCTAATTTAATAAAATCTGACTTAACCTAACCAAACAAAAGTTGATCTAATCTTAAAAACAAAACATAATCTAACCAAACCTAACTTAACAATACATATCATATCATAATAAAAAATATTCCGGCTCTTTCCGGACTTAATAATGGTCCGATTGAAAAACCTTTGCCATGCGGTATCAGGATGAAATTCCGCTCAATGAGTACCCACAAAGCTAAGTTATATTTACGAGAAAATATGTTTTTTCTCATTCTCGTAATTTTCCTAGCTCTTGCGCTAAAATAAATCATATTCTTCTTTCTTGATTATTTATCTACAATGAAAACAATGTTCAGTAGAAAGAACGAGGCTCCTGTCCTATATGAATAACGAGATAGCATACTTCTCTTCTAAGAGAAGGGTGTCTTCCAAAAGGATACAAAGGGTTTCTAAAAATTGACTACACGTAATTCTTTTTTATTTTTGAAACTTTATTGACTTTAGATAGTGAAACACTAGATATCTGTGAAATTTTCGACAGCTGGCAACCTGACTAAAAAATACATATTTTATAAATTATTCTTGTTTGAATTAATGACACTGCACTGTTATACTTTACAATCTGTGGGAGTCACCGGGGTGATGTTCGCCATAAATAAGCCACTTAGACTGCGAGTAGTGAACGCACTGGCGCAGAGACGTGCACTAAAGTGGTGGAAGTGAATGAAAGAACTACTCTTGCCCCGCTGTGATCTTTCATTTAATCGTCATCGTGGAAACTAGACGGTATGTCATGGATAGCAGCGCAGTAGCAAGCCCCACCCATTACGCTACCAGTATCAATGACCATCGATTGGTTTTATCAACATTAATTGATGAATCTTAGAATAATAACATTATTTTATATCCAAATAACACAATAGATTATCATGTAAGCAATAAATAATAACGATAAACAAACTTTTACAGTTCATCAAAGGTATTTTGTACAACAAAATACTGTTGCGGAACTTTAGTATAGATGGAAGCTTGAAGGCGGAATTTAGACATGCTCACGAGATACGGAGGTGGAGTGGTGAAACATATCCCCTACACTACTCAAACACCTAAATGGGCTAAATATTTCACGCAGGTCGCGATCTTTCCGTCGCACTTGTAGCTGTTTGGCCTGATATTTGTTGTTGGTTACACATGAATACACTGGCAGTGGTCATTTATGACCAATTGGACACATGGGAAGTCTGTTGAGTAATAAAGGCATAAAGTCGGGCATGTTTGCTGTGCAATATGTGTTGGATGCGCAATGGACCAATGCGACACTAGCTGATGGGAAAAGCAACAAGTAATATTATCTCGCCGATTTTCTTATTTTCAACTCTGTATTGGTATTATGATAATGTAAATTATTGATACTTTAAGTTTATAACATAATTTATATAAAAATAAATTCGAAGCTCTCAATTCCTTCTCCCTTTCCTCATGCACAACTCAGTCCTACGTCTCAGTAAAAATTGCAGCCCAAGAAACAGTACTGATATAGTTTACACACTGATGCGTGTATACATATACTCTTATTATAAATCATAATTGCAAAATTTTGAATTCATAACTTTAGATTAAAAAACTACCCAGCATGTATTTGAAAATTATGTTTTGACTATCGCAGAAAAAAGTAAAAAAAGTCTCGCCAATCCATTTAGTTTATATAAATTGTATCTAAAATAATGACATTGAAGCCTGAGGACCCAATACATCTTGTATAAACTGCTGGGTATTTTCAAAAATAAATATTAAACAGCAGCAAATTTTAAAATTTTATACTTTCAATTTTAGCTATTTTAGCTATTTAGCTATTACTGACTTTTTGTATATTAATTTGATAAAAGATCAATACAGTATAGTGTTTGATGAAAGACGTAACTTTGTACAAGCTTATTTTTTATTTTTTTCATATTCATAATGCATGAGTACCAAAGTACCTACATTTAACTTGTGTTTTCTTTTTTAAATTATTACATTCCTTGTTTTTTTGTCGTTTTTTTTGCTGTGTGCCATTTTTAAATTGATATTATACTTTTCGGAATAGATTATGTATTCTAAAACAGATATATTATAAACTATTAAACTTTTTAATTAAAAAAATTTCCCTTTTATCTAGTTTCGAATATTTTATCATTAATTTTAAGTGGCTACAAAAATATTGAATATGTATTTGTAAAATTTAAATACATTTTATTTTATTTATCAAAAGCCGATCACAACTCACGAATGAAAGCAAAAAGAGGTTTGTTGTAAAGTTTGATACCATGCTACCACTCGGTTAGATTATAAACCTATCAAGTACTTTAATTTAGAAAAAACTTCCATATTTTTATGTAAAATGACTGATATTTTTCAAAATATTGTCCACGTGCAGTTTGCCGATTAAGTATTTAGTGCGTTGATACAACTCGCTCTTAATGTTTACTATTCTTTTTATGGTGAACTAGCTGCAAATGAAATGATCGGGTTAGCACAGTTTTAATCTTGCAAGCTTTTTATTGTTCAGTTTAAGGAAAGTGACGGATTACTCGAGAGACGCATTAAATTAATTGGGCGGTTCCCAAAGCAGAGTGTGGTGTAAACTCGACTGTCAACTACAAACAGGTTAGCATAGTTAAAATATTGTTCAATCGAGATTTTCTAGTAAATAACTAAACGAACTAAATATTCTGCAATATTTACTCGTGACTTTCGAAAGCTTGCAAACTTTTATTTTCGAAAAATTTTATCTCCTTAACATGTTAGGCATTTGGTCTTTTGGGGGGTTTAAAGTTTACGAGGATTTATGTTTAGAGCGATTTTTTACTCCCTTAAAAGTTTACTCCCTTAAAGGTAGCCAGCTTCACCCTTTGGTGCCCTAGCTACCTGATAAATATTTCATGAATCATTCTGGTTTTTATCAATGTTTAAAAACTGGAACACACGTGCTGATTTCTTCCCTAAATCTGTTCTTCGGTTGAGTTCACCCTACTAACATAAAGGCAGACGTCAACAAATTTAGAGTTTCTTTAAAATGTTTATAATGTACAAGTATTTGATATACCATACAATAAAATAGATCGAGATCGTTTTGATCTTTGTATTATTTCCCGTATCATCCTTCTGGCTTATAATAATAAAAGTGCTGTAAACCAGCCACTTGGAGACAAAGTGCTGTGGATATTGTAGTTGATATTCTACTACTATTAGGGCTCCTAGAGTAGTCTAGGATGTCTATGTTTAGTAGTAGTCAGGGAACAGATGTAGTGTAGGGATGAGAACTGAGTCAGTTAGCTGAGTCAGACCAGTACTATATAGATCGGATTCCACGCAAATACGAAGGTCCCTTAGTTGCTCTGATTATTTGGCAATAATTAGTAAATGGGCCTTTCTAAGGAACAGTTTAGCTTAGTAACAATAACTACACTCGTTCATCTACACTTATCACACTCATTCGCCTCTCGTATTGCCCATATCTCTGAGATCGGCATCGTAACGACGATTATATATATAGTGAATAGTAATAATAATATAAATGTAATAATAATAGTTAATTGACAGTCTCAACTGAAATCATAACTCTATTTGTTACAAGATGTTCATTAGGTAAGTGTATAAAATTAATAAACTGAATTTTGGGACTACTTGGGACTAATTCAAATAACTTACAATAATATAAAGGCAGCCTTGATGTTCACACAATTGTCAATTGTAAATTGGGATAACTTATTTTATTAAATCTTACTATGTACTGCATTCAATTTTTTTTCTATTATTGTATATTCTATGCTACTATAGATTTACAAAGAACAGGCCATTACATTTTGAATACCTGTGAGCCAACAAGTCCAATTAACACACTTCCCTCGTTAAGATACAAGGTCAACCTATTGCCAATTATTTAGTCTTACCAGGTGTGGGCGATATGTATTTTACCAAAACATACATGTTAACGAGCACTAAAGACTTCAGCATTTCCAGTAAATCATTCCCAGCAGCAGGGCGTTCTCATCGACGCCCCGTGTCGCAATAGATACCGGAAGTGATTTAGCACCGCGGTGAGTGAGGTAATCCGGTTCATTTCCGGTCTTCTATTGTCCACCGGTTCACACGTACAAGGCCGGCGTTTCTTGCGGTTCCCGCGCCTCTTCTTCTTCTTCCTGACGTCGCCATGCAAGACCAGCTGATTCTACTTGCTCATTTGATCAGGGTGAGTCTGTTTGTGGGTCGATTTTCCACGTGTGTTTTTAAGCCATTTGTTTTACATTTGTTGAAACATAAAACGGATGCAAATAATTTGTGAAATTGTTTAAACTATATGCAGGGTGATTCATACCAAGATATGCAGGAACTGTTTTCATTGTATACTTGTAAAAAGAAATATAAAAGCTTATATAAACATGGGACTGGAAATGCTCTGTTAGTGTATACTTTGATTAAGATGGTTTTTTGCTATGGCTCTAATTATTGTAATTTTCTATGGAAGCTATTGTATTTAATTTTGTAATAATTTATGGTATGGCATAGTTTTGTTTCTGGAATCGTTATTATTTTTATCTACTATTTATTAATATATTTATGTACCACTGGTATATAAACCCAACCATCTCGTTTCAAAACTCCATGTTTATAGCGTTTTAGTAAATTTGTTTTACATAATTATTAAATTCAACTTTCAGAACTTGTCATAATAAATTTAAATGTTTAATTAATTGGCATCGAAGATTGCGAATTACCTGTCATTACTTTCAGAACATTCTCCATCATCTCCACCACAATTTGCATGGTTCTAACTAGATGTAGGCTACTGTATAGAGAACGCGCTTTATCAACGTACTAGTTTTGAAATTATTTCTATGTCAAATAGGTTTTAAAGATTCAATTAGGAGTATTACAAAAGTATGACTTGTACATCAGCGTACGGGTTTACAATCTCTCCAGTTAATTCGTAACATGGTGTTTTTAACCGCACACATACAAAAATGATCCCTGACAAATACTATTGTTGTATTATAGTTTATCTTAGTTAAAGTGTTACTGTTTAATTAGATATATTAGGAATTGCCTTTAGGCATCTCTTTAGCTGAATTCAATCTTCTTGTTATAATTATTAAGGCTATAATTTGAATGTGTTTACAAAAATTGCATACTTAATATATAGACGTTTCTAAATTAAGAATCAGTAGAGGTTGTCGGCCATTTGGTTTTAATCCCATAAGAACAATCTTATTTGCGAATCCATATTTTTTCGTAATTTATTGACCAAAAGTTGTAGTATGAGGTGTTATTTTAAACGTTATCATATTGCGTATTGGATTTGCTTTTGGTATTTTGAATAAATACGCCTAATTTTGACAAATATATGAAAGTAAAACTTCAAACTAAACATTTTTTATATTCTTGTCTAATGAGTACTTTGCAAAGAAATTTAAACTCGCAATTTTATTCTTGATCAAATGCAATTTGTTTGGACAAAATCCGTATAAAAATAACTGTTTAGTTTGGATACGCGTGATCGTAAGTTCGGTTCGAAAATAACATTATTTTTTATGGGACTAAGGCCAATATGTCCGATAACCTGTACTGATTCTTAATTGTTTTGTAGGGTGAGTGGTTAGTTTTTTGATCCTCTGGTGTTGTCCGCCTGGCCGAACTGGCGGACAACACTAGAGGACAGACGACAACGGAGAGACATCGCGCGGTCCTCTGGGTCCGCTACTAGCGTGAAGTAAAGTAAGTAAGAGTGGTTAATTTTGACATTTCATCTGACGATGGTTCTAAACGTGATCTAGGTAGTCTGAAAAAAATTGTTCTAATCTCTACCATCAACTCTTGGGTACTATTTCACAATGCAATCTTTATAGTTTATCGGTCACCGCAGTGACTCATCACGTCATAAACCTGAGTTCTACGCCATCAATCATCAAACCTAGCAGTTTTTCTTGAGATAATACAGTGACATCACCATCGCCTTTGGTTCTTCGCCGGACAATGCCAATGTTCCTGCCGAGTACAATGGCAGTGGGAGGTCCCCACGATCAGTCTCTCCGTGACTACATGGCCTTGTCAAACCTCCTTGGACGCGCACGCTGCCATTGTATGCCTAAAGCAGTCAGAATATTGAACATTTCCAGAGATCTAAAACCCGAGTTTGTGATAGGCCTACAATGGATATTTCCTCATCACAAAATTAAAAGTCACTTAAACATCCCTATTCATTTCTAGCCAGGATGGCATTTCATCCTCATTTTTCATTTCTCCTGGGATACTAAGTTTACCGATAAATGATCGATGACCGATCTACTTTGATTCTGAGTTAGATATATTGCAGATTTGAGTCCTAGCTTGGACTGGAAGTACTTACTTATCAGTGATGCTTACTTTTGTAATGTACTGGTTCTCCCCCTTTTTCTTTCTAAATAAGTTCCCCGCACTGGTCTGTAGTATGGGGAGGGAAAGGTTAACAAGGAGTTTGGCCTCTCCATAAAGAATATCACTCTAAAATTAATCTTAAAATGTTTTATAAATATTTTTATTCTACTTAAAACGCAAAATAAAAGTATCTATGGGGGAAATGACTGAAGGAAACAACGTGGCAAAAGAACTTCAAAATATTATTGATATTAAGAAATCAGAAATTTAAGAGGACAATATTTCACTGTGTAAACTATAGGTCCAAAAATAAGTCCGAACAAACTCAAACGGGCCTAAAACGGGGATAACGTTTTATACGGGAAAATTGTCTTTAATAAGAAATTCTCACCAATTCAGATACGTATTTATCCTGATAAAAGATAACAGATTGTGAAAGACTTCACATAGTTTACATAAACGTTACGAAGACCAACGGTTCGTGACTGCAGGGTGTTGAGTAAACTTTCCTTGCGTTCAAATTCATCTTTATCTGAAATGTATCACTTTCTTCAACTGTTTCTTGGCGTACTTTTCAACATAAACAGTTCAAAAATGGTTATAATCGATATCACATACTAACTTAGCCAGCTCATAAGCAAGTCAATGTGAAAAAGTAATATTCATAAAAGAAGTACTAGATGAACTGTCAGTCACCAGATGAACTGTCAGTCACCAGATGAACTGTCAGTCACCAGATGAACTGTCAGTCACCAGATGAACTGTCAGTCACCAGATGAACTGTCAGTCACCAGATGCTTGTGCTGAAAGGTCTTTGTTTACAATGTACGACGAAGAGGAAATACCTGTTAAGGAAACAGCTGACACACCCAAAGGACACCATCCTCGCTCACAGAAGTACTGTTACTCCAGAATGAGTGTAGACCAAGGACTACCAGGACCTAACCAGTAGGTCAGGATTCCTGACAGGCCGTGGCTATATCGTTAAATCACCAACAACCTCATCGTAGGTCACACTACACTATTAGTGCAACACGTTCATGCGCTTCGTTTCTCTCTAAGAGAGAATAATTTTTACGTTCGGATCAGAACTTGTGTTTAGTAACTTAATAGTTTTTTAATAAGCATAATATGTGTTGGTACATATACAGTACAAGTAAACGCCACACAACACAAATTTATTACAATATAAGCACAAAATGCACAAATATATTACAATACAATAAAATTAAAATTTGTATTGTAATATATTTGTGCATTTTGTGCTTATATTGTAATAAATTTGTGTTGTGTGACGTTTACTTGTACTGTTTAATAACTTAAAGCTTTTAATGTGCCTTATTCAGTGCCAATTTCTTGTAGTTTGCAATAATATTGAGATTTTCCAAAATACACTTCTCTGTAATAAATTGTCCATGAAATCTACTTAAATCGAGTGGTCGTAGGCCTTCTGGTGATAAGAGCACATCCAACAATTACACTGAAACCTTGAATATCACTAGGATGGTTACATAACGTCTAACTAACGAGGTAATTATTTCCTCTGTACACAGGTGTTCTGTGGTAAAAGAACTTGTTGAAAGATTTATTATTTAATACAAATCATTCTAGTATTTAATTGTATGTAATAGCATCTTTAAACCGGATGGAATATATGTGTAAGCATACGAATAATGCATGCTTTTACGTCTACTTTTACGTTGCTGATACATGTTAATATACGAATGACTATAGTGTATGCTAATAGGCATTAGTTTTTATCCATTAAGGAGGGAGAGGGGCTTTAATCCAAAACTTTGTATCACATTCCCCATTTCTTTATTTCTTCTCTGTAAATAAACCTTTAATTTGATGCCATTCTCAGCAAAATGAGACTTGCTTAGAAATTCGGATTTTGTTATTTTCAAAGTAGGTTTGTAAATTTTGATTTTTGATTTTCGTAGTGCGATGTTTAGCCTACGTGTCATCATCAAATGGATAGTATACAAATGACCAAAATAGGTTAGTGACTAAAATATCTTTATAACGAGCACGGGAACAAATGTTTTTATACAAATTGAGTACTTGTTTATAGGCTACTAATTTGCTGGTGCCTGCACCTAGTGAGTGAGCCGTGGATAACTACGGTGACTTTAACGAACGGTGAGCTGGCAGCTGCGTACAAGACTAGTACTTGTTCCTACTCGACTTTATGTATAAAAATGTGCAATTATAGAATCGATCTTACCTAAGTATTTTTCCTTTTTTGGTTATTTATTAATGATTTTTAGTTTGGTACATATATTATTTGATTTTATAGACTATATTTTCATAGTTTGTAGAATATTTTCAACTTTTAAGATACGGATTGTAGAAATTTGTAAGAGTTGCTGATTTTGTATATTAAGTTGCACTAAGTCGCTTTGTGTGGTTATAATTGTCTGGCTTCACATCATCTTCACTGTTTAAAGTTGTTATTAATTAATGAAATTTCAGGACAGGGCTATAGTCTAAATATATATATATATATATATATATATATATATATATATATATATATATATATATATATATATATATATATATATATATATATATAAATAGAGTGGAAAATAAGACCTGCTACACCTCTGTATAACGTAAACTGATTGGGCTATCGACTTGGAACCTCCATCATGCTCGGGTGCTGTATATGAGCTCCAAATACCAATGTGAATTTATATCTGATCAGTAATCTAATGATATTTCATAAGAAAGGGGCTGCTATTAAACAATGTATAAACTTACCTTCCTTATCCATTCTAATGTGTTAAGGAATTACTTTACCATAACGTTCGTCAGAAGAGTCATAGTTATGGGTTTTAAGTGGTATTATGTTTCTATTCAATAGACTTTTCAAATGGTATTTCACAAATAGGTGTTGGTATTTGAACATTTAAAGTTACCCCTCTACTCCCCCTTTGAAAAAGGAATGAAAGCTTTAGCCTACCTTAATAAATATAGTGGAGATTTCAAATAGATATCTCGGTGTCTGGACAGTTGCGTACACATAATTATAGCAGGTATTTGCGGACGCTATTACTGCTACCTCACATGAGTTTTCAGGTCTCTACAAATATTTCAGTACTGGATGATTGTGGACACTAGTGTGCAGCTACGATTTTGTAAGCTGATTGAGCCAAATGGGCCTATTTATTTTCGATTTCATATGATAAAAGAGATGAATTAGTTATTTGACTTCTCCAAAATGCCAAATTTACCCGTATAAATTACAGATAAAAGAATAAAGTAGAGTAGTCATAATGTATTCTATCCTGTAGTAGTAGTTGACGCCGATATTCACCATCTTGGTGAGATGGACAACGTCTATGAGTCCCACCAAAGACTGGTTCCTTCCCTCCGGGACTGACCCCACACTCCTAGACGCTTGTGTGAGATGGACACACCTGATGTAACCTAAACATTTAACCTACTGTTGAAATAAACATTTCATAACATTGAAATAATTCATTTTAAACACCACAGTAAACTGAGTAAAACAACTAGAAGTAGGGTAATGTACAGTATTATAAATAAATAATAATAATCATATCAATCGATTTCATAATATTTATCAGTTAAAAGTTATTCTATCCTGCTTATTTATTTTGCTGTTATTGCAACCAGCTGTGGTAGCTGGGAAGCTCAATTGCGTTTGGAAGGTAGGAAGACTAAGGTCTAGTCACAATACTGCATTACAAGTTTTAAAAATACAGATGACACTCAGCTTCCGTCAAGAATCGAGCAGACAGTGGAGAGGCCACCATCTTGGTAAGAGTTCCAGCTTCACTTAGATTGCCATGTGTCTACTCTATTTTATTCTTTTTCTGTGGTAAAAATTTATAATTGTTTTTATATAACTAACATGATATTTCATCAGATGAAAAAAAAGGCCTTTATAAGTATATTTTACATTTAATATACGCTCAATTCTCGTTTCGTTTTTAAAATAATGTGTTAACAAGCTTTGATTATATTGTAATAAAATAAATTGTATTTTTTATAAAATACAATTTAAAGATATTTTAACTAAAATATAAAACTTCATATATGCATTCATTATTAATTTCTTATATATACATTTCATAAGTCATATTACAATTAAATAATTTAAACAATTTTTAAATTGGCTTTGGAGTAGTTGAAACCAGAAATTATCCTTCCAGATCGATGGCTCCAGATTCATGTGGAAGCTCCTGACAATGAAAACCCAAAGCTTACAGAATTCTTCGACTACTTCATAGATAAGTGGATGAAAAATTACCTAATACCCATCGCAATGTGAAATTGCTTGGAAAAAGACGCCTGGCAATAAATAAAGTTGAGGGGTTGCACAACAGAATAAACTCAATCATTGATAACCCTCACCCAAGGATTAACATGTTGGTGGAATGCTTGAGGAAAGAAGCTGTACTCACGAACTGCATGTACATGAAAATCGTCGAGCTTAATCTAGAAGGAAAAAAGAAGAAAAGGCAGTACATAACACTTGAAAAAAAGGATAAAGAAATCATTAGAAGTTTATATAGAAACAAACCATATTAAATCCTGTTTAAAAGCCATGTCGCATATTCAAAAATTGGAGTATTGCACAGTTGGGTTATGTCATTTTACAGAACACTTTCAGTGTTACGAATATGTTCATAATAGTGATTGTACAAGCTGACATTGTACAAATTTAATAATATTAATGGAGCCTGATTAAAAAAAATTACTGTATAAAGTAGCTTTAAGACATGACGACGCATACTTAAGCTGACTTTAAACATGTCAACATCATATTAAAGCATTAAATAATAGAATAAACTCATTTTGACAGTCCAAAGCTTGTGTAAAGTCTGATGGAGATCAGTCTACACCATTTTTGTTATTCAAGGACAGTTCGCATTACTTCATTTAAAAACCTCCTACCCTAGCAATGCGGCTCGCGTGAGTCAGTTGTTATGGCCCGGGCAGTGATTCAGCTAATGTCTACAATCATCTAGTACTGAAATATTTGCATAGACCTGTCAAACCCTTGTCAGGTAGCAGTAAGCCTAGTGTCCTCCTAAAAACAATTGCCTGCTAAAATTGTGTGTACAAAAAAGTCCATGTCCAAAATTGTCCGGTATTCCAAATGTCAATCCATTTAAATTCTACATATGTGTATCAGGACTTATTTTTCACTGAAGTCGTGCTGACTGATATCCCATTATCAACGAAGTCACGTCAAACAAACAATTATGTATACAAAAACGATTGTGGGAAACGGTATGATTGATAAAATACAATATATACCATATGAACAATAAACACAGAACCCAGAGTCATGCCGACGAAATTTTGTTATTTTAAAAGTTATAGATCACAGAACAGAAAGAAACAGATGTCGCAACCAACAGTGCGCTGATTATGTGTCAAGCAGTTAGTTCTCCAGTTTGCGATGGGGATGGCAGGTCAGCAGCTTATCGGCCTCTCCCTTTATTCCTCCAAAATCATCAAGAATAAAATGTAGTAATTAGGGCCTATTACTACAGATTTATAAAAATGCAAAGTTGTAATTTAGTTATAGCTGTCACTGAGCCGTTTGGTGCGGCTTTAAGAAAGTAACGCCTGTTTCTTTTTTCTTTGTGCATACATTAAAATGCTAAGGTAATTATATATATTTTTTTAATTTTCTGTGCTATCAAAATATACAAAATATACGTATTCTGAGGCAATTCTAGTGTTTTAAGCTAATGACGGGTAAAAATTGTGTTAACATAATTGATTTTATACACACACGTTTATATTCCAGGGTTTACATGTTTATATTAACGGGAAACATTTCTAGAATAATCACCATCGAAGTTGTACATATTTTATAACTAAAATGAAACTTTATCCCTAGTCATTGAAGTTAAGTTCATCAAAGATAGACTAATAATTTATATTCAAAGACGTAGTTTGATTTGAAATGTATTTTCCCCTTATATCTTTGAATTTGGGAGAATTGTGGGTGATGAATTAAGATTAGCTTATTTGAAAATATTCAAGCCTACAAATAACATTGAGTTTAACATGTCGTTTACAGTGAATTACACAACTTATCTCAAAATTGGGAAAAACATTTTTATACCCATCTCAAGAATCGAATTAAAAATTGATGATCTTTTATTGCCAACTAAACAAAGTACTAGTTTATTTTAAAGAGTTTATCACGTAAAATATGATTTTTAAAACAACATATCAAAACTTGTTTTATTTTTCCTCTGAAATATTGCCAATTCCAATTCATAGTATACGTATTTAATAAAATACTAACAATTACGCTGTAGTTTTACTCAGTCTCACATTGGGTTGCTTACATACATAGTCAGCTGGCCTGCAACGTGGCGCGATGAAGGTCATCCAAGGTCACAATGTCCTTCCCATAGCTGACTATCACAGCGGAGGATTTTACGACAGGTAAAATGCCTTACTAACTTGTATAGGCATTATCTCCATTATTTACGATTATATACGCTCATAATGGTATGGCTGGATCCAGCTTGTCCTTGCATTTTCATTGGTTGATATTGATTTTCAGGAGCACAATATTCTAACATTTCCATCTCTTTACATCTTAAAATCAATCTTGTTTGTCCGTAAAAATATAAAGCTTTTCCAATCCAATAGCAGAATCACACACACTTACAATCTTCGCTCAAAACACAACATCAGTTTACCGCCTCATAAAACAAGCTTCTATGGGAGACAAGTTTCATGCAGTGGGGTCAGGCTCTTCAACTCACTACCGGACTCATTAAAATCTGAAAGAGACGTGGTCAGATTCGAAAAAAATCTGAGAGAAGTAATGCTGCGGGGCGCTTTTTACAGTGTTCCGGAATTTTTGTCAATGTCATTGGTTCCTTAATTGCAGGTAACTTCTTTGTTAGAAGTAGTAATAATATTGTTTTAAAATCTATGATTACTATTATACTTATGGTTATTTTTATTGTTTTATAGATGATTGACGCTATTATGCAACTGTTTGTGTTGTTTATTTTAAATAAAGATGATTTGATTTGATTTGATTGCACTTTTCAAGAACACATATTAGCTTATAGAGTCTCCACTTAATATAACAACAACATTTATTGGATTGGATATGTTTAGTAATACTTATATAAAATACGTGAAGCCGTTTATTGTCAACGCAACTCCTCCCTTATTATTGACCAATTTAAATGGTTGAGGTGGCAAAAAAATTACCTCCGTAGTTGTGCACTAAAGTCTTAATTATTCATTTTTATCACCCTGAAAGGTGTGGGAAGCCCTCAAAATACGTTTTTCGGCCATAAGAATAACACGGAGAGAGATTTAAATAATCGAAAAGTAACAGCTGTTATAATGTAAACAGAGGTGTTTGTAATATTGAGGAAGTTAGATTTGTCATAATGATAAATCAGTGAAGGCTGTAAGCCTGGTTTTTTCACATTCGATTGTAGGGCTCCACTCTACTGGACTTGAAGGTGTCAATGGCAATGTAATGTACTTATTTTATTTATTTAATTAATTAATATTCATTTTTCAAACAAAAAAATTAAATGAACACGTTTGAAATAGGCTAAGTTATATAATTGAGTCAACACCACTGTACGTGTATGGACGGGCGGGTGGGTCAACACCACTGTACGTGTATGAGCGGGCGGGTGGGTCAACATCACTGTACGTGTATTAGTGGGCGGGTGGGTCAACACCACCGTACGTGTATGAGGGGGCGGGTGGGTCAATACCACTGTACATGTATGAGCGGGTGGGTGGGTCAACACCACTGTACGTGTATGAGGGGGCGGGTGGGTCAATACCACTGTTCATGTATGAGCGGGTGGGTGGGTCAACACCACTGTACGTGTATGGGCGGGGGGAGGGAGGAGGTGGGAACTCGTGTAAATGTGCTAATATACTTTTGTTATTTTTCCTCACATGTACAGTTACATTTTTTTTTTTTTAATTCTCTTATGTTCTAATTTTCCTGTATCGAGATATTTTTTAACTTATTCGTCTTATTTTAGCTCCCTGAGAGAAATACCTTTAAATAATTTCTTAGTACGGATCTAGAGACTATTAAGAATATGGTCCAAAGCCTTGTTGAGAAACTTTGATCTGTCAGTCATTGCTATTTGGCTTTTATATTTATAGATTTAACCACTATGAAAACTGAGGAACTTAGAAGAGGTTAAGGCCTGTAAATTAAAATACCAGATATTTTCTATGTAGTTAATATCGGATTAAGTTTATAATCCATGTGTTTTTTGATAAAAATACAAAGTATCCACAAATTATCTTTACAATTTAAATGGTTCATGACTATTGTAAATATAAACCAAGATAATTTATATTTACTGTACTAAAAATAACTAAATCCAAAATTTTTATAACATTATATTAACGGTTACACTATTTATAAATTCGTAGTCATCAATGATTCAAGTTCTCTCCTGGTGTTCTGTAGTTGATGGACATAGATGGTTTCAAATGTATCAACAATTCTCTGCCTGCGATCTGCTACGTTATGTATCCTAGTTCTGTATGTATCCTACGTTATATATCCTAGAGTCTGCCCATTACACAAGCAAACACAGAAAAGTATATCACCCCTAACGATCTACTGTATCAAGATATCGCGAACATTTAGGTCCCGATGAGGTGGAGCCCCAACCTGTTGGAGAATAATCTGTTCCTGTGGTTCTTCAAGTTGGGGTATAAAATACTCAGTAAGCATGTCTATTGAAGGTTCATATTATTATGCCTTTTCACTCTCCGCCCTCACAGCGATTGAAACTTCGCTAATTGCAGCTATCAACCACGAATTGTGGGAACTCACTCGATCAATAACAACCATAGTCTTGAGACTCGGGTATGCCCCTGAAATCCAAATATTTAATCTAGTTTTAAAAATTTTGTGTTTAATCAGTTCAAAATAATTTATATATATTTTCAAAATTAATATTTTTAAAACAATAAATTTCATATTTTCAAAATTATGATGACGAGTGAATATATCTCTGCTCGTCAGTACAAACTAATAATCATTAATTCTGTCGTGTACTATAGAGTACACCTGATGGAGGTAATGAGCTTATTAGCTCTGAGACCGAAACAGATAATGGCTTTAATAATAACAAGGGGAGTGACCTTTTACATTGGAAGGTGATCGCACCAATAGGGTGTCATTCCTTATGTAAACCCCTAAGATGCTTTGTATTTGATATACTCCCACAAACCCTTTTTTCAAATTGAAATAATTCAAATCAGATGCAAAGCGGGTACTTGCACCTTAATGCTGCAACAGTTCTAAATTAATAATCAACAAAGTTGTTGGAAGCAGGGTGTGCAGTTTTCGGCCGGACGGCGAACATTCAGTGCCAATCCTGGATGTAATTTACGATCACATGTCATTATCAAACAGTCACACTTTTAGGCTCTTACACAATTCGTGTTCGATATCTATCTAACCGGCGATCGAGTGAGTTCCCACAATTCGTGGTTGATAGCTGCAATTATAATCAGCATGCTCACTAATCAGTTAACCCGGATACGCATGATTGTTGAGGGGATATCACTAGCGCTATTTACAGGTTTATTCTTTTCAAATGTTGGTGAGGGTTTTACCCTATATCAATTCTCCAATTAATTAAAATTTTATAACCGGACTCCAACCTCTCTGAGCATTAGAACTGTCGTACGTTACGACTCGTGTGTTGACGGTCTATTGCAACGGCGTGATATGGAAATTCTAAATTGATTGAGCCTGCGCTACGTGAATTACGACCAACCCATCTTTCAGAGTGGAAGTGTGTATACTGTTGTTTCTACTTTATTCTAGTCTCTTCAGATGTAGATAGGCACTAAGCCACTACGTGACAACGATAAATGAGTAATCCAATGAGGAATTAATTGGGCATGGAGGTAAATTCTACTAATATCCGTTTTCACAAACACCAACTCGGTGCGCCCTATTTCTAAATTATAAATGAGACTTTATAATAATAAATTTTATCCTCATCTTTTATCTAAATTTGATTAAAATGTTTTGGAGCAGTAGTGTTACGGTCGTAGTTATTTGATGACCTACCTACAAACAGTGAAGTTTCAATCGCTGTGAGGGTGGAGAGTGAAAAGGCATAATAATATGAACCTTCAATAATTAATAGCCTCTCCAAAAAGCATGTCTAGATGGATATTACCCGTGGTTGTCTTTCCAACGAAAAAAAAGTCAAAAAATTCGATCATGCATGACCAGACATTCCACTTAGAACTGTATTGTTCCATTCTTTGAAATGCATGTGGATTTCAGTGTCCCAAATTCTACAATTGTGTATGTTTAAAAATTCGGAAACATGAAAAGTAGCTTCATCACTAAATAACATTTTTTAACGCATAATCATTTTCATACCGGTCAATCATGTAGGCTGCAAACTCCATGTGTTTAGGTCAAGCTTGATTTCGAGAAGTAGCTGCACCATATATGCTTTACATTTTAAAAGTTGGCGCAACATTTTATGAACAGTAGAGTGTGGCATTGTTAACTGTGGAGATACTGTTCTGGCAGATTTTTTTTAACTTTGGAGAAAAGCTTCACGCACTCGCTCTACGTTTTCCTCACTTGTTCCGGATCGGCCAGCGCTCTTTTGATGCAGTAAGTTTCCTTTTTGCATGAACTTCTTGTGCCACTGTCTAATCGGGAGCCTTGCAGGTGGGTTTCTCTTAAAACCAGTTCGATAACTTCTTTGAACTTGAATATAAAACCATCTTGTAATAAAACAAGAAACGCACTTTGCTTTGTCTTCAGGAGAGAAAACACAATTTTTATAATGCGACTGTCTTCAACTGCGAGGTTAACAAGTGACAACAATTAAAGTGTAAACAAACACTTTGGAAAATGTTTTTGACGAAAATTCAATACCCACTAAAATATCAATAGGAGCATGCTAATACTAATTGATAAGAAACAAATGGTTATAA
>JAQJVL010008010.1:0-21460 GCA_035578905.1 Stictocephala bisonia
AAATACCAACCGTGATTTGGGACACATCAATTTAAAGGATTGATTATTATTTAATGGTCATAGTCTATTTAATTAAGAATATTAAGCCTAGGCTTACGATTCATTATTATGTGGAATCAAACATAATAATTGATATATATCAATAACAATTTTGCAACTTACTAATTTTTGGACAGATTATCACGAAATTTGACGAGTGTTTTGTAAATTTTTGTGGGAGTTATGACTTTATTGTTAATTATCTGCTAACTTAACATGTAAGAACTCTTGATACTTATTCAGTTTTTGTAATATCTACTTATTTAGTGAGGGATAGTGAGGCAAGGAGAATGCAGTGTGGTGTAGAGGTGATAATGCATCCTGACCTTGAACCCTCAATTTATTATGAACGGACTCATAACAACTAAGCAGAAGTATGACAACAATCCCTGTATCAATTTTATTAATTGACTAATGTATACAATGTTCTTACAATTTTTTTAATAAGCTTTATACTAATTGAAATTGATTACATAAATACAAGCATATTTATATGATTAAAAACACAAACATTCACACATGATCTGTGTATTTCATATTTTTTCAGTTTGTCCTAACTGTGGCAAACATAAAAATTATACAAACAACCCAATTATACTATAGTACTGTACAAACAATAATTCTTGTTCAGTTTTTATAACAAAACCGACGAATTTACAATGAAAATGTTTAAAAAACAAACTTTTCTAAAACATTGCCTTATTAAAGTTACTTTACTGTAATAAATACCATATAGTGATACCATACCATATAGTGATAGTCATACCATATAGTGATAGTCATACTATATAGTGATTTAGTTTTAACAATCTACCCAGTTGCAATACGCATTAGTAAGCAATCAACTGTAAGGCACTTGAAAAAATGTACAGTGTTTAGTTACAAAAAGTAAATACAGTATTTAAAGGAATTGCGACGGAGGGTGAAAAACAACTGCGACAAAACACATTGGTAGTGTACACCAATGGGTGCAGTTGTCTTTCTATCAAATGAGACCTGACTTGGACTGCGCTAGAGGTTCGACTTTTCCAAGAAGGAAAAATTATGGTTTTATGACTATGAAAGGTTTTTGGCTACAGACTGATATAACTATTTTGGTCCATATAAAAATTTTTTCAACTTTAAGACTCCATAAAAAAGTTTTTTTTTTTACATTTTTCTCGCTCTTTCATTTTTCTAGTGTGACTTATTAAGTATTCTACATGATCCATATTCAATCCAGAATACACATTACGATCAAATGAAATAATGTAGTAAGATACTACTGAATATTAATCGTCCAAAATAGGAACTGCAGCATCTAATGTGAATCTTCTAAAAGATGAATTGAGTGTATACAGAATTCCCGCCATTCAGAAACTATCAAAAGTAAAATAAATCTATAATAAAACTGTTCACCACTAAGGACCTAATGAAAATTAAAAATATATACATCAAAACTGCTCATTTCTGGTAATCTAATAACATTTACTTGATATGTGTCACAGAACTTTTCACTTCTCAATACCTACTTAAGTTAAAAATAAAATAAATATGCAGCAAAATTTCTCGCTGTTTGGAACATAATTAGATTGACTCAAAAATATAATAAAAATTCTTGCTGTTCGGGAACTGCAACAAATTAATCAAATTGAATGCAAGATAAGACAATAACAGTTATTGATACTCAGAACCTATTAAAAATTAAAAATATGTTCATTTGTCATTGGGCTATTAATTATGACACTTTCTAAGGAACAGTTGGCCTTAGTTTGTAACAAGGACTACATTCGCTCATGTACACTCATTCGAAAACCATATTTGCCCATATCTTGACGATCAGTGTCTTAAAAATAAATAAATAAGTATCCAGCGACACCAACCATTCCTTGGGCCTATTTAATGTGAAAAATATGCAATCAAACATTCACATAACTTAATAAAAGTGCACATATTATAATAAATTATCATTCAAAAGGGTGAATCAAAACTTCGTGCTGCTCAGGACTTAAACAAGTAGTTAAGGGAAAAATTCCAGAACTACTCTCACTAACCTATAATACTCGATAAAATGTATTTATTAATTGACTAATTACAGTGCTGTAGTATGTTTGGTAAAGAACTCAGTTGGCTTCATACTGGCTAATGAGCCTTATACTTTTCCTTTAAAGCGCCATTCATCTAACACCACTTCTCAGTTGTTGGGGCCTAACCTTGACCGAGGTTCATCATAGCAGACTGAGATGACGAGCTGAGTTATGGACACAGATGATAAAATTAAACCACTATCGCTAAGACCTTGATAGTATGTTATACCTGCTTATCTATTCTTAGCGTCCGAAAATTAAAAAATATTCCTCCCTTCAAATTGTATGATGTATTTGTTCAGATTACTACTCAGTATTTGATTAGGAAAGTAGCGGCAAGTGTATTAAGAGGTACTGTAGATTGTATAAAGCCATATTCATTTCTTTCTGTCATTTGTTCAAGTTGCTTTCTAATTTAAAATAATTCAGAATTGTTTAGTTACTAGATCAGCAGCAACTGAAAACATCTTCAGAATTCTCATTCACATATTTTTATTCAGTCAACGATGAAAATTAACTAAGACTGATTTGGATAATCTGAGAGTATAAATTTATAGTCTGTAAACAAAATTTTAAGGAGTTATAAATACCTCTTTTGAAAAGCCATCCTTCTTTGACGACAGACGACGAGAGGGGCGATGCACTCAAGATACTCTGCAATGAGTGACTGTCTGCCATCATAAATTATATCTGCAACAAAAGTCAGCAATATTGTAACTATAAATAAAGTAAATTCACGTGAAAACAATTTTGTTGCATATAACATAAAAGGTGGATTTGTTTTATAAAATAAATGTAAGAAAATAACATTATTCTCATGAAATAGCCCTTTTATGAACATAATTTAATAAAATTAGACCATTTTTATTACTTTACCACACTAATTAGTAAATTGATATAGTTGTAAATTTGCTTTATCAGACAATAATTTGAGAAAAATATTAATATTATACTACTTTTAGCACTTTATTTGTTGTTCTTATATACATAATAGTATGTAATAATAAGTTATACCAGAAATGAAATAAAATAAATGGACTTCCAACAGGTTTCCCAAGAAGAAAAGATATAACACTTATTGTCGGATCAAAAAGGACAAATACTTTTGAATCCAACTGTTCAAAGTTTGAACACCAACTGTGTGGAAAGTATAAGGCGGAGGAAAGCTAAATTATCATCCAAAATTGTTTAATTTATTTCTGTGATTATGAGTGTAAATTTTATATTTTTACTTTATCACAATTTAAAAAAATCATAATTAGAGTGGGAAAAATACACAATTTTTATAGTTTGAGATGACTTCTGATGTTTGAAAATTCACTATAGTAAAGATAATGACCATATCATTTTGCAACTTTAATAACGTGTAGGTACTTTAATTCAGACCAGATATACAAAGTTTCAGAATTTTTCAGTGCTATAAAAAAGTTCTATTATCTACTTTCTAAAGATAGAAACAATGGTTTCAGGTGTCTGATGTCAGTAAGTCGAATATATATTTGTTTTTTGAATACTGATTGATTTTATATTGCTTTATTACTCTTTGAGGTGTCATGTCCACCAGACCGTGTAATCGCAGTCTTCCTTGGCCGCTCAGTGAATGCAAAGTTGCTGCGTTGTAACAGTTTATGCGCCACTTCCTGGCTGGATGGTGTGAGAGTTTCTCAATAACATTGAGTAACAAATGCTTGACTATATGAATTTCTCAAAACACTAAAAGAACAAGAGTTAGCCATTATGGCTTTCAATTAGTCACATCGAGAAAATTTATATTTTTCATTTGTGGAATGGCTATATTCTTATCACTTTTTAAAATTCTTAAGCGGACATCTAGTTAATCATCATGAGTGTGAATTCAGCCATTGTTTTGTAATTTAAGGAACACATCAAAATGTTGTGCGTTTTGTGCTTAATTTTCAATATATTTACAATGGATATTTAATATTTTCATATGATAATCATTAGATTGTGGTTGTTTACCACAACCACAAACTTTGATTGCTATGTCATCTCTTACAATCGAGAATGAATGTTCTATGTTAGTGTGCTTCCTCAAACAGGCCACCTTCTATGATTATAAAAATCAGATTACATTTTACAATAAGATTAACTACTAACTAGGAGATACCCCTGCATGCTTCGTGTGCCAACCCCGTCACTCGCTGCATTCGGGAAACCTCGGCTTATGACTAAAAATAGTAGTAGGTTAGCTGTATAACGTAAAATCACAACATTAAATTTATTCACAATATCTCATTCCTTGCGTTGCTACCTATTTATTAATGTAAACACTCAATGATATTACTTGGCCTATTTCAAATGTGTTCATTTCATATGCTTTTGTTTAACAGCTGAAGATTAATCAAATAAATAAAATAAATTCATTAGATTACCATTCAAACCTTCAAGCCCTATAATCGAATGTGAATAAAACCACAGTATAAAACCATGCCTACAATCTTCCCTGGTTAACATTTGACAGATCTACCCTCATCAATATTACAAACCCCATTGTTTACATTCCAACACCAGTTAAAACATTTTGGAAATCATTCAGTTTGAACTGCTTGAACAGCTGAACATTTGAACAGCTGTTACTTTTTGATTCATTTAAATATCTCTTTTATGTTATTCTTATGGCAGAAAAACGTACTTTAAGGGCTTCCCATACCCTTCAGGGTGAAAATGTTGAAGAATTAAGACCTTATTTACAACTACAAACAGAGGCTAATTTTTCGACACCTCAACCGTTTGAATTGCTCAAGAAATAAGGGAAGATTTGCATTGACAAAAAACGGCTTCACATATTATATATAAGGATGTGGATTCATCTGATTGAGTAGTTAAGACTTAAAATTAAAACAAAAGAAATACAGATTTTTTACTGGAACAATACAGATTTAAAAAAGTATATTGGATAATATTGATAAATTATAAAATAAAAGTATATTCTTGAAGCAACATATGAAACAAGTAAGGGATATTAGGCCTACTCTTTCTTTATACATTTTAAGTTAGGGGACACTAGCAGGAATTGGTATTTTAGAAGAGATAAAGACATCAGCGTTTCAGTAGTAAGTAGTATATGAAAATTACACCAATATATCTTCTATTTATAATTAAATAGGTTACTAACCATAATGGGTAATTTACCAATGCAAACTGCAAATTACTTGTGATAATACATTACATGAATTAAGTATTGATTAAAATGTACTAAACCATATTTTCAGAAAAGCTAATTAGTGTTGTTATGTCAAGCTATCAGTTGTAAAACAAAACAAGAGTGAGTAAGGAGGAAAACTTGTGAATGGTCAGAGGCATGCTGTGACCACATGCTGCTAGATTGCTGCTCTGTGAACAAAACTGTTATCTTTGAAACTTCTTTCTTTAGTTATCTCAGCTTCAATCTTATTTTCTTTTCAAACAATATTTACAGTACAATTTTGCACCAGCTAAAATATTTTGTATATTTTAACTTTGTTTGTTCAGGAGTATGTTGATAAGATTAGGTTATTCTTGTAAAAATAGTTTGAATTTTGTAGAGGGCACAAGCAGCATTTGTCAGTGTAGATTATTTATCTAACATTTTTTTATTTGAGGTAATTCTGCTTTTTACTGATATTTAATATTAGTGTGAAATGTAAATTTTCTTGCAGGTTATAGCCACAAACTTATCAATTATTGACTTAAGATTTTATTTTTTTCTGGATCTAAACCAGTTATTTCTATGGAATAAATATATGTTCATGAAAATATATCTCCACTTGACCTGATCCATTCAAGTTTATGTTTTTCATTAGTTAAGTAGAAAATGTACAGGCCTATAACCAAATTGGATATTTATGCAATTGCCACTTGACTAACAAAATGCTTGACCTGACGGGATTTTATATTTATAAAAGATTCGTTACATTCTGCCAAAGCCTGTTTTTCACCAAAGAACTCGAATAATTGACCTAAATTTCACAACCTTTAATATATTTGACATATTTCCGTTATTTTAAATGATTTTTAAATAACAGAAATACGTTTGCCTATTTCTTGCTATTCACCTCTTGCTAGCCTAGTGGTAGCACATCTGCTTCCAATACAGATTGTCGAGGGTTCAAATCCAATGAGGTCCGCTTAAATTTACCATAGGGGTTTAGCCCATTGTCCCTCAACAACGCTTGAATATTGTATTAAAAATGCCAACAGCGTAGACAGTAAGATAAGAAGAATGTAAAAATTATCCTTATTAATTAAATGTGCCCCACCCTTTTATGCTGAACATAAATTGAAAAACTAATTTATGCATATGACAATTATTAAGATATGAAAGAAAGAATAATTTTAATGTGAATCGCTAAAAGTGGCTATAATGGGATCATTATTCATAATCATATCATTTTATTTTCCATTTGACATAAATGCATTGACAATTGTCAGAGGTATACAGCAAAAGGCTACAGTCAGGTATAAACCAGTAATTAATAAAAACTATTACATAATATCAATAATACCAACAAAAGCCAAGAAGGCAAAAAAAAAAAAAAAAAAAAAAAACTAACAGGTGGATAATATTGGCTTTGTGTATAGCATGATTAAAATGCACTAAATAATTTTACGTTAAATGTAAATTAAATTAATATTGAATAATAGAAATAAAAATATGTTAATAAATAAGGCACAACATTTCCCATGAAAAACATTTAAAACAATACAATAATATAATTAAAAATTTGAAAGATATAACAATTAGAGTTTACAAATAAACTATAGTAGTGATAAACAAGTATAAATATATAAGTTAATAGATATAATTTGCACAATAAGTTATACAATGAGAATTAATAAATAAACTAGACTATAAAAACTTTAGTCACTAAAAGCTGAACTAGAATTTAATTTCCTTTACGGACATGAAGTCACTAACAGAATAAAAAGAATTTACTAAGAGCCAACCATACAATTTTTTTCAAAAACAGTGACTATATCAAAATATAATTGATAAGTTTTATTCAGCTTATTAAATATCTTAATAGACATTACTACATGACTATTTAAAGTGTTACTTAGCCTATTGCAGCTTCTATTTATCTGATTGTTACTTCTTGTGTTATAATAGTGGATACTATTATTGATAACGGAAAATGGTAGTTTACAGTTGTTATCCGAAAAATAAGACCGTATTGACAAATACTTTGAAATAAAGCAAAGTAAGCCATCCAAATGTAGTTACTAAACAAAATCTTTTAGGCATATAATTAGACATACAACTCTTGACAGCCTAACCGAAATATACTCAATATGATAATCCCATTTTAGCTGGCTATCAAAATGAACTCTTAAAAACTTGACATTATTTACATTACAGCATAGATCAATATTTACAGACCTAAGGCTGAAAATAATATTCTGCGATCTCTCATTATTTAAAAGAAGAACATTATCCTGAAACCAATGAGATGCCTTATTAATAGTACTACCAGCTAACTGTTTTAATTAATCCAACTTGTCAATGACCAAGATACACGTTGTATCGCCAGCATAGAGTACAGTCTTTGTAATCCTCGGTATACTGTTTGGTAAATCATTTATGGCAACTAAAAATAACAGAGGTGCCAAAAAAGAACTTTGAGGAACATCGTACTCAAGAGTTGCTTCATCTGACCACAAACCACTCAAAAGGACTCGTTGTTTCCTATTCTCAAGATAAGACTTCAAGACTGCAAGTGGAGTGCCCTTAATACCAAGATGTTCTAATCTATGAAAAAGGTTGATATGATCTACACAGTCAAAGGCCTTGCTCAGGTCACAAAAAGTGGCCCAAGCAAAGCCTTTCATCTCAAATGTGTTAATAACCTGTTGTATAAGATCATCAAGGGCACCTATAGTAGACTTCCCACTATGGAATCCATACTGATATATATATATATATATATATATATATATATATATATATATATATAGATCAGATTAACAATAACTTGCCTATTAGCCACAAAAAACAACTACGCATATAGGCAATTATTACAGGAGGGGCAGTCGGCACTTGAATTTAACGCAAATTTCGAATTATTGTGAATGGTATGTTAAGTTTAGTAATGTTAGGTTTATGAGAAGTGTTTGGGTAAAGATCGTAGAATTGTGTAAAACCAATTACATATTCATGTTCAGCATATAAAAATACATTAAATGAACAAAATACAGTAATTATGCACTTTCTAGATGCCTCTGAAAATGTGATTTGTTGTTGAAAATGTTGTGAAATATGAGTTTAAAATTCTTGAGGAAGTTGATTTAAGCTGCGGAAATCTCGTTTTCTACAAAAAATCGAAAAACTAGTTTCTTATGTGTAGTAAAAATACCAACTTTTAAAAAAAATTAGAACTTTTCAACTTTTTCATTTTACTTGTTTTTAATGCTGAACAAGAATATATCATTATTTTTAAATAAAATTAATTTTTCAGCCAGAAAATTACACTTTTTACTGACCTAACCAAACATAACCTAGAACTCTCCTAATCGTCTAAATAGGCCTACTTAACAAAAATTCATGATTTGCATTAAATTCGTATCCTGGATCAATCTGTATGTAGCAGTAGTTGCTGCAACTTTTTTTATTATTTTTTATATTTTTATACCTAAAAGTAGCACTCATCAGAAGTACAAAAAGTATGTTATTTAATTTTTAAGTATTTATTTTACCGATGGCGGCCATTTTGGCTTAGGCAAAACGCCTCTTTTAAGTGAATTCCGAACTTTGCATATCTCCTCTTCTATTCATCCTAGAACATTCAAACAAAAACCAATATCTTCAGAAGAGCCTGAAATTTAATTTAAGTCCTTACAGGTATGTTCTTAAATTTAAGTATAACGGCCCAAATATGTCTCTAAAGTGTATCATGGATTTTTCTAATCAATTTTCACACATTTATTTTGTCAAGAAGGCAAAAGTTAATTTATTTGTTCTATTTTCTTTTGTTATTTAATTTATTTTTATGACTGATGAGCATTGAGTAGATGCGAGATTTCATCACACGAGCATTGTGTGATGTTGAAGTCGCGCCAGTTCCTGTAGGGGTATGGTCTTCCTCTGGTCTTCCTCTAGATATTACTCATAGGGACCCATGTTTCATAATTTTTGCTGTATTTGTAGGAAGTTCTTAGACCAGCAGGTTCATGAAAGTGAACAAAACAGTCATTATGCTCTTGATTAACAGATGGAATTTTCCGAGCCACCGCTGTTTTTGTCACAAACAGGCAATGATACTATGTTCCTCCAAAGTTAACATCACTCTCTTTGATGTTATATAAACCTTTTATTAAAGTCCATGGATTTAGACGTTCTGAAGCACTTAAAACTTTGTTGTCTGTTACAAGCACAAGTCAATAAAAAGATCGGTTTCCAGGAATGTAAGGCATTTTTGAATCGAACTTCAAATTCTGTTTCATCCTTCTTTTATTTCCCTACTGTCAGCGTAAAAGTAGGCCTACACAATCCCTTTAGAGTTTTCAGAGCAAAAGCTAAACGTACATATTATTAGCATTGGGTAAATAAGCAGACTATTGTTCATACTTTAGTTTACTCTTGTTTTGATCAGGACTCAGGACTGGTTAAAAACCACAGCCTTTGTATAATAATCAACCATCGACAGCACAAAAACTGCAGTAGTTCATACCTTCCAAAAATAACTCATTAAAGATATAAAAAACATTGTTCCAACCGTGAAAAAAGTTATATACTTTTAACGGCAGATTGACTTTTAAAATAACAAAGAAAGAAACAGAACTTGAAGTTTAATTCAAAGAATGCCTCAAAATTCCTGGAACACAATCTTTTCATCAACATGTCTTTGTATCTTTTTGGCAGACAATAAAGATAAGTGCTTCAATACTTCTAAATCTGTGGATTTCAAAGAGATTATTACATTAAAGAGAGTGATGTTAACTTTGGAGGAATATGATACCATTGCTTAAATGTGTGCGACTAACAGTGATGGCTCGGAAAATTCCATCTGTCAATCGAGAGCATAACGATTGTTGCTGGTCCAAGAACTTCCTTCAAATTTATGTATTCAAATACAGCAAAATTATGAAAGATGCATCACTTTGAGTAATATCTCGAGGAAGTCCACACTCCTACAGCAACTGGCGCAACATCAACATCAGACAATGCTTGTGTGATGAAATCTCGCATCTACTCAATGCTCATCAGTCATGAAAATAAAAGTTTGTATATTAATAAATGGTATAACTATATGTTTGTCATTGTTTTATAAACTTTCAGGCATAACAAAGCATAATATTTAGCTATGTTTAGCATTGTAAGTAGCTGGAGCGATAGTTTTTTTTTTTTTTTTTTTTTATTTTTTTAATTTTGGCACTTTCCTACATTATATATCTTGGTAAATAATAAAGCCCACAAAACCAAATTTTTGCAAGTTCTTCCTCTGTTCTAGTAGTAAAACTGGGATAAATTTCAAATTTTTATTTTCATGCCCAAAAAATATATTAATCCTTAAACTTTGAAAAATTCATGATTTTAAAACTGTTTTTCTAAAAAACTATGCTAGTCCACAATTTGAAACTTTGTGAGTTTGAAGTACCTCAATATACGAATCACATAAAAAAATAAATAAATTAACTTTTGCCTTCTTGAAAGAATAATTCTGTAAAAATTGATTTTTGAAAAAAATCCATGATAAACTTTGGAGATATATTTGGGCCCTTATACTTAAGTTTAAGGACACACCTGTAGGACTTATATTAAAGTTCAGACTCTTCTGAAGATATTGGTTTTTGTTTGAGTGTTCTAGGATGAATAGAAGAGGAGATACGTGATTCTCCGCAAAGTTCGAAATTCACTTGAAAGGGTTGTTTTGCTAAAGCCAAAATGGCCACCATCAGTAAAATAAAAATGTTAAATTAAATAACATACTTTTTGTAATACTGATGAGTGGTAATTTTATATATAAAAATATGAAAAATAATAAAAAAAAAATGCAGGAACCTAACAAATTATTTCTGGACCACTTTATATGGATTTACCCGTATCAATTTAATGCCATGTATTCCTGCCAGCCATCACTTCGGCAGGAATACTTGCAAATTTGTTTTTGGTGGCTAGTCATAAAGCTCCTATTAACAATGTGCATATAGGCTCCATATAGCTGATTTGCCGTGAACGTAGGTTTTCTGTGATACCTCAAGACATGATTGTCGTAGAGCAAAATAAGTTTTTAAATTCGTAATCAGCATGAAAAACTGCATAACATTTTAAAAATGTGAAAATCTAATGGAAATGAATAAAAAAATAACAATATCAAACATTTAGTTTTCATTTTTTTTTATATATATAAAACGTTATTTCGACAGAATGAAATGTTTTCTTATAAAATAGGCTTAGACCTAATTCTGGTAATAAAAGACAAGATTGGCGAGGCGTCTAGAAAGAGCATAAATACCCAAGAGACTTTTTAAAAAAGTCAAGTAAATGGGCTATAAAAAAACTGAGTAGCCTATTTCAATTTTCCAGTTCTCTTCTAAGAACTATCATAATTTTAATTACTTTGAAACAGTAGATTTTAATTTTTAGAGGTGACTAGAAACTGCATAAATAGTGTACCCAAAATTATTTACACACTTTAGCAAATGCACTGATAAAATCAAAATTTCACAATTTAGGCCTAGGCCTATATGGATAGCTAATATAATGGATATTCTAATAACTTAGCTGCATGTTTATAGAACTAGATTTAGTGGTTAATAGAGGTAGGCCTATACAACTTGACATAAACATTATAAGTAGACATCGATTGTTTTTAATTCAACAGCTTATTAACATTGGACAGTAAGCTCAGTTAGGTTGAGACAGTAAACTCAACCTAAAAAGATAACAATCATGCCCAAGTCATTTTTATTATAATTTCATTTACCTTAGATTTTCCTCCAGTGCGTGTCACCTTGAGCAGTATTTTTACAGTAGAAGTTTTATTTCAATTCACAACTTCTGAAGAAAAGAACTCCATCTAATCCTGCTTTGTTGTGCAAAGGTTAACATATGAATGAATAGGCTATAATATCCTCTGGACGCACCGCCCGCATTACATCAAAGTGTGTCGGTGAGTAGTAGGTCAGTTATATGATGATTCGTGATTTCTACAGAACTTCAGAATAGTCACAACAATCAGATACCACCACTATTTATCTCAATTAATTCATTCGTTGATACAAAACAATAACAAAGTGAAAATGCCAACAAATAAGTAATTCTTAAACTCCAGACAAATCCGTCATTTCTCTATCTAAACTTCGTCTGTCTAATGTCTAGGCAGAGTTATTAAAGTAAAACAAAATACAACAGAACTAGATTTATGAGATACGTTTGAAGTTGAGCTTAGATATGTATGAAAATATTTTTCTTGGTTACTTTTAATAGTTGGAAAAATTGACTTGTCAATTAAAAACTAAATAATTGAAATCTAAATTACAAAGCTTTGTCAAAAGTTAATGTACATACTCTACTTTCAACAATTTAAAAATGACTACATTTGTTACTGTCGACGCAGAAATTATGGGTACCCATGTTTGAATGATGTTTATACTATGAAACTAAGAAGCCTCAAAAAGTCAAATTACACCATTGTTTCCTCGTTTAATTGTACATTGTTACATATGCATTTAAAGCTTTTATTATAAGTTTTCACGATTAATTGTTATCCTAGTAGAAACAAAAAAAGTACAGGAATTTCAATTGTACGTCAACATTACATTTCCATTTCAAAAAGCAAAACCCCATTAATTTATCGCATTTAAATTAAATAAGTGGTTGACAAAAATGTCATCTAAAAGTGTTATGAGTTTCATGATTTTTATTTTAGTATCAGAATTTTAAATAGTTTTCACTGTGCATTAACTTTCCACTTTTATTATTAAAAACCCCGATTATGAATCACATTTATATTGTAATACATGGTTGTCAAGAATGTTTTCTATCATTTTGATAAATATCATAATTATAACTTTTCAAGAAGAATTGTTCTTATAATTTTCTTGGCTTCTAGAGGTCGTAAAATTAAATACTTTGCCACGTTGTAATTCTCATGAAATGTATGGTTACAATAAATTACTTTCATATACGTAAATAAGTGCAGTGGGTTTAATTCAATTTAAATTTATCTATTTCGTGTGATTTCAAATTGATATAAATTAATTTACAACCACTGTATTTACTTAAGCATATGTAAGAAATATTTCATAACTGTTTTATTGTTTTATTGCTTCCAATGGCCAAAGGCCAATTTTACATGAATACAATTGAATTATAACTAATGTCTAATTAACATGCGATAAATATAATACAAAAAATAACAACAATAAGGCGACTTAATTTACGATCAGCTCATTAATCAGTAATGCATCAATGAGAAAATCAACAAACACACACAATAGTGGTAACAATACAATAATTAGAAACAGGAATAGGAAACAAGCAGAAAGAACTTAATTTTATTTTATTTTTATTTTTTGTATAAACTTCACTCGCCAGTTGACATGGGCCTACAGGCCTGTGCGTCAACTTTATTCAACAATTCAATTAATAAGCGATTAGGAAAATGGTGACTAATAATTAATAACTGGATGATCTCACGCAGAGCAAACAATTAGAAAACAAAAGAAAAAAAAAGAAAAATAAAGTAGTATATAGTAATGAGAATATGACAAGTAACTAAAATATACACATAATATCACTGGACTGGAGGAAATCAGTTTTTTAGTCGTTACGATGGTTGGAGTACCATTAATGTACTTTATAGTAAGTTCCTTTTCACCACTGGCCTTACGCTCATCCAACTGCTTGCGTAACTCATCAAGATATTTGCGTTCATGTATGGTTCGGTCACGAGATACTGTAACATTAGCCAAATCATCTCCCACAATAGAATCAATATTGAACTTTTTTAGTAGATCATTGGCAGTCTCTGCATTAGGAAGTATGATCTTGAGTGGTCTATGTTTTGAAGCGGATGGTTTACCAAGCCTGTAGTACAAAAAATCAGGGGCTGACAGATCAATATCCTCAAATATGCGAGTGATTAGGGCCTTATCATGGGACTTTTTTACAGCACTGTTACTATCACAACTTTCAGGAATGTTATGAAGTAGGACGTTGCGCTTTCTAGCAGAGCAATCAGAAATTTCAGAGCAGACTGATTCGAAGGTAAGATTAGAAGTATTATTTTCAAGAGCATTTACAGTTTGATTGAGATAAACTATATCAATCTCAGCTTTTGCTAGACGGGGAACAAGTTCAGAGACAGTTTGGGATAGTTTAGTAATGTCCTGACGCAAAGCAGATATGTCTTTGGTTACTGTAAGAACATCTTCTTTTGTGACTAGTGAATCCAATCTTTGAAGTATAAGGTTGAGTGTGGTTGAATGGGGATCAGTCAGTTGCGTCGAACAGTCGACTCTTTCACATGTCCAACGCTTGATAATGCCATCAGCTATCTTTTTATATTCTGTGGCTGATAATTTAACACAATCAGGGTGGTACCAGCGTTCACATGCACCTTCACATTTAACACCCTTATCAATTACCTTTTTAAAACAAATCTTGCATACTGTTTTATCTACGAACACGTCAGCCATTGGGTAGGATCACACAAAAAATTGAACACGAATAAGATAAATGACTAACCAATTCAGAGCTACTCGATCCACCCTGAATAGGAAAGTGCATCAAAATGGAAATTGACTGAATGGGTTTTATCAATACAGTAGCACTAATATAGGTTTAATTCCAGAAATTGTATATAGTATGCAGTAATCTTCATGCAATCCTCAAAAAGCAAGCTGAAGCTAACTGGGGAACAAGGGCTGCATGCATAAAATTAAAGTTATGCAAAGACTGCGTGCACATTCAGTTTATAAATATTATGCAGTAAACATAAGATATAGTATAATATTGCGTAATAGAGGTTCATGCATCAGTTACAATATGAAGTTTGTAAGTCCATGAAGAGCGACGTAAGCAAAGTGGCTGTGGAAAGTGGAGGTAAAAAACAATTGACGGCAATCACAGTCTATTTAAATTTTGAAATGCTATAAATTAAGGTTGTTTTGTTTATATGCAGAAAAATTGATGCTCAATTAAAAATTATTTATGGTGTATAAAATTATGCCTAAGCTAGTGTATGCTTACGATCAACCTAACAATTGTTATATAATAGAAAGATGAATCATTCTCCAAATGTAACAGGAAATCATGCGAAAAACACAATGAGTCACTTCACTGCACATTGCATATGTTACTATTTATATCGTTGCTATGAATAATAATAAATAACTATACATTTCATTAGAATTACGACGTGAACAAGAAATTAATGTTATGACCTCTAAGAGATAAGAAAACGTTGTTTCAGAAAATTTACTAGAACTTTATTTCTTGTACAGTAAAAACCATGAAATTCATTAAACTTATAGAAGACTTTTCTGTGAACCCCTTATTCAAATTTAAATGCGATAAAGTAACAGGGTTTTTTAGAAATAGCAATGTATAGTTGATGCACAATTTAAAGTCCTATACTTTTTTGTTCCAACTAGGATAACAATTAATTACTAAAACGTATAATTAAATGTTCAAATGCATGTGTAAAAACGTACAATTATACAAGAAAAACAATGGTGTGATTGAATTTTCGTATGTCTCTTAGTTTCTTATTAAAAAACCTTCAAACTCGGATACGCATAAATACCTGCCCCAACAGTAGTCATGAATTTGTCATTCTCTATACTACATTAACGATTAAATAATTTAATGTATTACTATTGAATATTGAAACAGTCAGTGGTATAGATCTTTATGGTATTACTGACTGTAGAGGAGTTGCTCAGATTAATTTTAATCACGAAGAAAATATGTAAATGGACTAGTGGACCAGTTGAAACACACTAGTCCTTTTGTGGTCAATTGAGTCACCAACTAGGGTGACGGATATCTCATCGACAGCAATTGACAATATAATCACAAACATGACAGAAGTGAGGGTGTCTGTGATTAACACAGCGATCTCAGACCACTACGGCCAACAAGCCATTATCAGAGGTCCTGAACCACAGCGGGATCAGAACATTAAAAAAACCATTAGAATCACGAGGCCCACAAACATTACCCTACTTAATTCCCTTTTATCTAAAGAGAGTTGGGGGTTTTTCAACCTCGAAGATCCCGTATAAATTCAATTCAAATCATTTCAGGATTGCTTTAACTTCCATGTGAACGTGAGCTGTCCCCTGAAAACATCAATCCAAAAACCGAGGAAAATGAAGTGCAAGTGGATCACTAAAGGCATTCTTGTCTCGAGAGAAAGGCTAAAACTTCTCTCTGAAATCAACAAGCACTCGACCAATTTAGCAGACAAACATTTTTTTCAAAATTACAAAAGAATTTACAAAAAGGTCATAAAGGCTGCCAAGGCTTATGACGTATCAAAAGCACTGCTCACGGCAAAAAACGTATCAAAAACTGCTTGGGCCATAATCAACAGTAAAAACCCATCGACTCATAAACAAATCGAACTCACCATTGAAAACAATCAAATCGAAGATCCTTTCAAAGTCGCTGAGGCGTTTAACAGATTCTTTTCCTCGGTTGGTGCTGACCAGGGTCTTTGTCATCAACAGCATCATACACCACCACCACCTTTTCAGGGGCCAGTGAGTTCTTTATCCCTAGCCCCAGTCACTAAGGAGGAGATTGCTAGAATGATAAGAGAGCTTGCAACAAAAAAGTCAAATGACTTAAACCACGTATCAACGTGGCTGCTCAAACAGTGCTCTGAGCACCTTCTGGGCCCACTTGAACATCTCATCAATCTCTCTTTTCAAACTGGAACTTTTCCCTCCCTCTTAAAAACAGCAAAAATCACACCAATTTTCAAAAAAGGCGACCCTTTTTCAATTCAAAATTACCACCCTGTTTCAATTCTGCCTGTCTTTAGCAAGGTCTTCGAGAAAGCTTTTTTCTCTAGAATCTTGTCATTCCTGGAAAAAAATAATCTTCTTTCAAAAAACCAATTTGGGTTCAGAACTGGAAAATCTACAATAGACGCGGTCGTGCGTTTAGTAGATATGGTATTAGAAGGCATCGAAAGTCGAAAGAGTACACTCAGTGTATTCTTAGACTTATCAAAGGCTTTCGACTGTGTTGATCATGGCACTCTCTTACACAAACTAGAGCATTACGGGGTTCGAGGAATATCACTCCAGTGGTTGAAATCGTACCTCAGTAATCGCACTCAAACCGTCAAAATTTCAAACGTATGTTCAGGAGAGGAGGGACTGAGCTATGGGGTCCCGCAAGGCTCTATTCTAAGCCCTCTGCTCTTCTTGATCTACGTTAATGATGTTGGTTCATCACTGCAATATGGACGGCTCGTCCAGTATGCAGATGACACGACTCTCTGTTTTGGAGCATCATCAAAAGAAGAAATTGAAATGACAGCGTATACTGAGCTGAATGGCTCAATACAGCATTTCAATGAACTCAATCTCAAAACAAACCCAACAAAATCAACATTCATTCAATTTTCATTGCGACAATCTGAATCAGATGAAAGCCCAACAATCATGGTGGGTGACACTGAGATCGAGGAAGTCGACGTGACAAAATTCCTTGGTATACACCTCGATCGAGGGTTGACTTGGGGTAATCACGTCGACAATGTGTGTGCAAAGCTATCCTCAGGCATTTTTGTCTTGAGGCAGCTATCCAAGTACTGCCAAACTCAGGTACTGATGACGGCTTACTATGGTATCATCTACCCACACATCTCTTACGGAGTAGCTCTGTGGGGTGGGTGTACTGACACACACTTCTCCCGAATCTTCAAGCTCCAGAAGAAAGCAATCAGAATAATAGCAAAATCACACTGGAGAGGGTCGTGCAGACCAACATTCAAAAAGTTACAACTGTTGACTTTGCCCTGCCTCTATATTTTAGAAGCATCAGTGTTTTTCATGACAAAATGTACTCACATACGAGGGTCCAACTTCCATTCCTATCAAACTAGAGGCAAGGGAAACCTACCGAACTGTGAGACACAGAACGGCAGCGTTTGAGCGACTGCCCTCACAGGCAGGAGCTAAATTCGTCAACAGTCTGCCAGATTCAATTAAAAATGCCACAATGCCGAAGGCATTCAAAACTCGTCTAAAGTCCATCCTCTTGGCACAAGCCTTCTACAGTGTGGACGAGTTTATGGCCTATAGCTGGGAGACCGCATAATTTCCTAAATGTTGGCCTGTGTGATTGAATTGTTTTTGAATTGTGATTGAATGTGTGAATTGTTTGCATGTTTGATTGTATGTTTGAATGAGTGAGTGGAATGTTATATACTATTCATTGATATTTTAAATTAGACTTAGGACTAAATATTAGTTTAAACAGTAAGCACGTTATGACGATTGCGATACAATTGTAATAATTGTTTTTATGTAATAAAATACTTATTTACTAGCAAATGCTTGTTGCAATTCTCCATTCTCATGGTACCCACCCATAAAAATATATTGTGCTCGTGCATAGGAAAAAACGAAACAGATGTCGCTTTCTTACGGCCACACCAAACTCCTCAGTTGCCATTATAGATATTACGACAAATAATGTAAATCTTTATACATGTGTAGTATTAATTACTAGGTTTATGTTTGTGTACTTACATTTTCATCAATTTATATCCGCAGTGTACTTCTATTTGTGCATTGTAATTTTCACCTTTTTAAAACAAACAAACCTGTATATAAATATGATATCAGATAAAGCATGAACATGACAACATTTTCACATAAAACGCACTTCTTCAAAAAACATCTATTGTTTAATGGGATCAAACTATTTAACGCTTTGCCAGCCTCAGTCAAAGCAGAACGTGAAGTGAATGTGTTTTCTAAAAGGGTCCAGAGATATTTTGTGTCGAATTGCTTCTATAGCATTTATGAACAACTGAAGTGCTAGTCAGTTTCATATTTTTTTAGTTTTTTTAATGATAAGATTAAAGTATATCTTTGGCAATTTAAAATTTATTATTGACATTTTTGTTACCATATACACTATGTGCCATGTATATTGACGCAATTATGCAATAATGTACTGTCACAATAAAGGATATTTCATTTGATTTGTGGATTGGGGGTGAATAAGGGAGGGAATGACATGTTGCTGGCCCTGTAATCGTATGCCATCGCATGACAAATTGGAGAAACAATCATTCAATACACTAACTTGACAAACATTTAGTGCAGTATTAGATGCGCTCTTTGTTTATTTATTTTCTGTGGTTCACAGTGGTCATGAGGAGACACATTTTACTTGTTCTAAAGCCGCCTACATTTTCCATCAGCCTACTGAGTAAAGTAACCACGTTTATTGCCTTGTCGCAAATCATTTGATGTACTCCCAGTATTACAAGGAGGAATCGAGCATCATACCCAAAGATACTTAGCCTCGGGATTTTACGACCACGACAGAAGAAAGCACAGGCATGAGGATCTCTGTAGGTAATCTCCGTTGGGTGAGCTTGACGATCTTGGTCTTGGACCTTGGTGACCACCAGCTCAAGTCCATTGCTCCGCATTCAAGAATTGATATGTATAATCACCTAAATAAATTAGCACGGTAAAATATACCACATCTACTATGTCAAGAATTTAGAATCCAATGCCTCTGAGAAATTCAATGGAGAAACCAAGTAACAAGTATTAATATTCTAGTATTAGAATATCTCAGTCAGCATAGTTGTTCTATTTTAACAGTTGGTCTGTTATACCTGGTTATACAGATTTATTTATTTATTCACATACAAGGCAAACGCTATTTTTACAAAGTAAGTTTATAAACTGGGACATTCCAGAAAGATTGTAAAATGTCCCCTTACTTTGCTGTCCCACGCGGGAAAAACAATACTCTATAACCACAGTATAATAATACATTACACTGTGCTTTAACTATAAAAGGGGCAGGTAGAATTAGAATTTGGATTGAGGATTTACGGATTTGGAATGCAATAGGAAACACTAAACGAAACAACGAAACACGAAACTAAGAACTAACAAAAACATTGAACTTATACTATTTAGGGAGCGTGAATTTACCGAAAAATTATCATGAATCTGGAGTTATTGGGTAAGTAAAAATGCTTAAACTGTCATCGTACTTTCTCTTGTAGGGTTCATATTAAATATTAGCTTAATATTCGACAATAGTCACTTGGCATTTTATTAGAAGTTGTTATTTTCAACTAAATTTATGATACAAAACAAACGAAAAACTAAAAAAAGTGTTGGGAAAAACACTTTGAGATAACACTTACTTGATTTCTTGAAGACTCTTTTATGTTGAAGGGATGATAATAGAAGTAACAGTTTAACCACCAAAGACAACTGTTTTTCTTCTAATGGGGTAGGGGCAATGTGACAGGTTGTCTAAGTGCCAGGTACCAAATTTCTACATATCTTGAATTCTCATCAAGTATCGTAAGGTTCATGTTATTGGTGAGACTGATCAAGTACTAGAGGGACTCGAGTCAATCGTACTTGAATGTATTCCTAACCCGTGTACTGGTCTCCAGTACAAAGTACTCATGGCTGGGGTTGTGATCGTAGCGCTGTTTGAGTCAAAGTCTGGAAACGCCATTTCTAGCACCGGTGTGAAACTGGCAATAACTGTCAGCGTCACCTGCCTGCCTTCACTGCATGTGAGTAGGCACTTCCCGAAACCCATTGCTGTATTGGAAATAGCTTCATCAAAATGAAGACTGCTGCTAAATTGATAAAAAAAGTCTAAGATTATCCATTTTTTTCTAATTAAAATTTATGAAAGGTGTTTTTTATTCTATTTTCAACACACAAAAATATACTTTGTTATTGACTTTTATTAATAGTTGGAATTTACAGTTTATCACTCATTTACTTTATAGGTACATATATTTGAAATGTATTATTTAATATTGTTATGAAAATAATTATCATAGTATATAATGACTCATTTACTGGATAGCCTGTAAGTTATAAATATTACATTACAGTCTACTAAAACCTTAACATGTTTACACAAGTATGGTAATATACCTTAAATCACTAGGATTTTTATAGAAATGCCAAATGTGTTAACAGTAAACTAATACCCTATTCAACAAAAAGCTAACAGAATAGAAAATTAAGAGACTGTCTACCCCTAGTTGATATAACATCAGCGGCAAATACCGTTCTTCAATACCGTTAATTAAAAGCACTATGCATGTAGCAACACAAAGAATATTCTTGCAGTAATCTAAGGCCCCAATATATTATATTTCAACATAATT
>JAQJVL010008011.1:0-21450 GCA_035578905.1 Stictocephala bisonia
ACGAACTGAGTGGAACGTTATCTTGCTGCCTAAGGAGACAACCATGGCCGACCGACGCTGACGCAGGAGGAAGCGACTTCGAGACATTGACACACCCTGACTGCTGACTCCACAACCCAGACTGATACTGTTCAAAGACGCAATAAAATTGAGTGGTGGATATGTTGAGTTCTCTGCTATAAATTTAGCTAAAATGAGATTTTTGTTGAAAATGAGGTTGAAAATGATGCACAGTATTTGACTTGATTAGTCGAGATATAGGCGAATATGGATTTTGAGCGAGCGTGATGAATGTAAAATAGCTCCTGTGCGGTCTTCTGGCGGACCGTCTATCTAACTGGGCCTCTACCCACCACCTTATATCGGAGGCTCAGAAGGGTTTTACTCCGTCAGAGGGCTGCCTGGAGCACAATTTCGTCCTCCAAGAGATCCTTGATGACGCCCGACGACGCGGTAACGAGGTCTGCGTGGCATGGTTAGACCTGGCTAATGCCTTTGGCAGTGTCCCCCACGCAGCACTCAGAACTGCTCTCAAATCCGCGGGCTTGTCGAACGAACAGCTAGACTTCATTGGGGATCTCTACAGTGGAAGTGCAACGGTCATCCGGCACGCAGCAGGGTCAACGCCACCCATTACCTTTGCGGCTGGAGTTCGTCAGGGCTGCCCACTATCTCCCATCCTCTTTAACCTGGTGATGGAATTCTTGATTAGACCGCTGATAGCTCTTCGGGAGCAACATGGAGTCACTTTGCACGGCACCGGCGTCTCGGTGCTGGCGTATGCCGACGACTTAGCTCTTGTGGCGAAGTCCGAAGCTTCACTTAGGGCCCTCTTAGACGCCGTGATTCCAGCTGCTGAGTGGGTTGGACTACGTTTCAAACCCACGAAGTGTGCCACACTCCATGTTGCCAAACGTGCCGTAAGAGCCACTGCATTCCAGATATACGGTGAGCGGCTCCAAGTCCTTGGCGAGGGTGATTCTTATCAACATCTGGGCGTGCCTACTGGCTTTAAAGCCGACCAGACACCCGTTGCCACCATCACTAGGCTGGAGAGGGAGGCAGATAGAGTCTTCAACAGTCTCCTTGCCCCTTGGCAGAAGTTACATGCCTTGCGGACGTTCGTCGTGCCTCAGCTCGAATTTAATCTAAGCACGGCGAGGGTCCGCAAGACAGCTTTAAGGGGCCTTGACAGTACGATTAGAAGGGGCTGTAAGAAGGTGATGAACTTACCATCTCGTGCCAGTGCGGAGCTGGTCTACTTACCACCGTCGAGTGCAGGCGCTGGCCTCATACCTCTCGCGGACCTCTCCGACCTGGCAGCAGTCTCGCACGTATTCAGACTGCTCACCTCAACTGACCCATTAGTCTCCAACCTAGCCCTGGAGGGCCTTGCTGCTTCAGCAGGCCAGCGAAATGCCCGCCGAGGTGACATGGGTTTTCTCGTTGCCTATCTCAACGGGGATTTCCCAGGCAACTCAAATACCACCACCACCTTCTCGGCGGCGCGAACGGCTCTGGGGCGACTGGGGAAGAGACTACCCGACCTTCGATGGGGTTTCAGTGAGGCGCGGGGATTTCAGCTCCACCTTCCAGGCCCCCACACTAATGTTACCATCGACAGTGGTTCCCGCCGAAGGCTCACCGCCAGTCTGCGCTCCTCTGTACAGCAGTACTACAAAGCCACCCTTGCTGCGAAACCTGATCAAGGCAGGGTGGCCAGGGTCATCACCACCTGCCCAACTGCCAACCACATGCTGTACCAGGGGAGATATACAAGATTCGCTGACTGGCGGTTCATCCACAGGGCCCGGCTAAATGTCCTCCCCCTTAACGGCTGCCGACGCTGGGGTGCCGCCAACGACCGTCGCTGCAGGAGATGTGGGCGTCAAGATGAAACTACGGCCCACGTCTTATGCCATTGCCACGTCCACCTGGCAACTGGAGTGACGAGGCGGCACAATGCCATCCTAGACCAGCTAGTCGCTGCGATACGGCCAAAGGAGGGAGTCGAAGTCCGGGTGAACAGGCGTGTCCCACTGTCTGACCTGATCGGCCGAGAAGTCGATATTGATGAGGGGGTGGCCCAATGCCGTCCAGACCTGGTGGTCATCGACCAACGTAACAAATCTATTAACATTGTCGATGTCACCGTGGCCTATGAGGACGGCTGGCAGGCCATTGAAGCTGCCAGGAACAATAAGTATGCCGCTTACGCCCCACTTGCCCGGGTCCTAGCGACGGAGGGTTATAAAGTATCTGTGGATGCCTTCGTCGTTGGAGCTTTGGGCACTTGGGACAGTTACAACTAACTGGAGGACTTTACATAACCTCAATATCTCTAAGCGGTATGGGATCACCCTCTCCAGAAGATGTGTTTCTGAGGCCATTCGCTGGAGTCGCGACATTTACGTGACCCACATAACCGGCGTCCAGCAGTGGCCTCAAGACTAATTTTACCACCGAAACGCATCTTCACCAACTAATTTTAAACATATATAAATAAATATACATATCAATTTAAAATCAGTTTAACGAGGGACGTATCGCCCCCGAATATATCATTATTATTATAAATATTATAAAATTGACTGCATTCATAACACTGCGACATTTATATTATAATTGCCTATTGATGACTTGGAATATTCCTATCCTTTTCAAACAATTGATTATTTATTAACAAAAACATAGGCAATATGAATGCCTCAAATATTTGTCACTAACTAAGGACGATTATTCACTAATTATAAGCCCAAAGACAAATGAACAGCGGTGGTTATTAAAATGATCTCTTCAACATTTGTTATGAGTCTGATTGGGATCGAACTGAGAACATTTATTTGGCTTATCAAGTCGAGCTTACACCTACCACAACACTATCACTACCGAGTACCGACTGATAATATTACATACTGTAAGCAGTAAGTTCTTTGGTATTGCCACAGAGGGGATAAAAACAGAGGTCGCACCCACAAGTGCGTTGATTAAAAATGTGTTTTGAGTAGTTATTTCTCCAGTTTGCCATGCGAATGGCTGGTCAGTACCTCAGCTCCTCCCCTTATTCCCCTGCAAATCCTGAATGAGTAATACAAATTTATATAAAGAACAACACTTAGCAATCTTTTGTGATGTTTTTAATATTCAATATCGATTTCTGTCTCGAAAGACCATCGACAGTTAGTTGTAGATGGTCTTTTGAGACAGAAGTCGATATTGAATATTAAAAACATCACAAAAGATTGTTAAGTGTTGATCTTTATATGTATATATCTAATGGCTACAAATGTCTAACAAATTTATAGTCTTACATTAGTGATAACTGCCACTGAGGCGTGCGCTGTGATCATAAGAAAGCGACCACTGTCTCTTTTTTCTCTGAGGATGAGATTCGTCTTTAGTTTGGGGGGGGGGGGGGGCTAGACATTGAGAATTGTCCATACGGTGGGTGGGAGGTAATTTTAGAATCACGTGTATAGCTTTATCAGACCAGGATGCACAGCGCCCCATTTATGACCGGGCCCTTGTTGCCAAAACAATAATTTTGTCGAACCCTAGCCAATGACTACAAATACACTAAGACGAAAAGTTCTTATGGGAATTTTTCAGACAAGCGGGAGGGAAGCTTACGCAAACAGCCGCTACGAGCGCTGCTCCGAAAGACAGGGAGCAGGCAGGCGAGCGCTCGTGCCTCCTAGTGGCCGTTTGCGTAAAGTCGAGTTTCTACCTGGACGACTGGTCTGAAATTTTAACATGGCTACTTTTCGTCTTAGTGTATTTGTAGTCATTGCCCTAGCCGCAGCCCAACCGCAACCCGACGTCATTAACAAACATTCCTTATCCGAGTAATATAAATTAAAAACTTGATAACAAATCATTAAGATAAGGTCAAATTTTTTTACAAATGAAGATCAATATCACAAAATTTGAGTCAGGTGCAGGGCCGGATTTACCAATATGCGGGCCTATGGGCGCAAGCTCCTAGGGGGCGCACGGCCGTAACAAAAATTTAAAAAAAATCTAGAAATAAAAATAAACAGCCATAACTTCACATATTTTTTGAATTTACTAAACAAAATCAGGCTAATAAAGCATTCTGATTTAGAAGTTCACTGGAACAAATAATTGTTCGTAAAGTTAAACTATTTTTCAACATTATGCATCAACTTCGTTACAACATTGATCTCAAACACGGGAGAACTGGCTGTAGGGATGTCGTCGAGCGGTACGCATCGTATTGCCACTGCCAGCCCTATGCACCTCCCATGTTCCATGTTCCTCGTATACAGGAGGGTGTCCGTCTTGGTGACGTCAAATAGGTAACTACAGATTGCTCCGCGATACCTCGTGGTGCTGGCTGTTCTCATTCTTCTGATTCATTCTTTCCGTGCTAACATAATATTGAATTCCTCGGCGGGGCGTAATGTTTATCGCTCATCCCTCAATATTAAATGTCAATATAAATTAGGGGGTTCCGGCTTTCCCTTCAATTTTCCAATATGTGATTTAAAATCATAAAGAAAACACACAAAAAACAAATCTTTGACTAATAATGGTTTTCTGTGAAGTGGTGAATACTTTATCAAAATACTTTATGTAAGCGATGTTTCTGAGATTAAAAACTTATTTTATAATGTATTACAGAGATTTTTTTTATTTATTTGTCCAAATGACTGAATTGAACAAAAACAAAGTTGTTAACCAATATTTTGTCAATACATTAACGGTATTTTGTTAAGCCCAGAACCAAGTAAATTCCTCAAAAAACTTGCAATGATAAAATTCTATCATGGAGTGGTGTTTAAGCAATTAACATATAGGGCTGGTATACATTTTTAATAAAGGTTTTTAGGAAAGTAACTTTAACTAGACTAGGAGGTGGTACAAATTATTGGGCCTAGAGACACCAAAATGCTAAATTCGGCCCTGGTCACATGGTACGACGTCCCGTTTACCAGATAGTTGGAGTTGGCAAGTAGCAGCAGACTGTATTGTACTGAGCTAACTTACGACGTCCCGTTTACCAGATAGTTGGAGTTGGCAAGTAGCAGCAGACTGTATTGTACTGAGCTAAGTTACGACGTCCCGTTTACCAGATAGTTGGAGTTGGCAAGTAGCAGCAGACTGTATTGTACTGAGCTAAGTTACGACGTCCCGTTTACCAGATAGTTGGAGTTGGCAAGTAGCAGCAGACTGTATTGTACTGAGCTAAGTTACGACGTCCCGTTTACCAGATTGTTGGAGTTGGCAAGTAGCAGCAGACTGTATTGTACTGAGCTAAGTTACGACGTCCCGTTTACCAGATAGTTGGAGTTGGCAAGTAGCAGCAGACTGTATTGTACTGAGCTAAGTTACGACGTCCCGTTTACCAGATTGTTGGAGTTGGCAAGTAGCAGCAGACTGTATTGTACTGAGCTAAGTTACGACGTCCCGTTTACCAGATTGTTGGAGTTGGCAAGTAGCAGCAGACTGTATTGTACTGAGCTAAGTGAAACGAGGTTTTATTTTGTCAAGTGAAGTTAGGGCTAAGAAGCCCTCTAACATTTAAAGGGAACCATAAGTGACTTCCGAACACAGAATAAATAGAAATTTTTTGTCTGTGCTTCCGAACCACCACCAGTGACAGTGCGTGTAAGGACGAGATCTCCCAGCTGTCGTATCCAAAGAACAGCCAAGCTCGATGTTGCTTGACGCCTTGTATTGTGATAACGTCAGAAATCTCCGGTCAAGGCCACTGGCAATTTATATTTCTAAGAATGCAAGGGAGGCTTGGTTACCGAATTTGCAGGAATGCGGGTGCGCTGGGGCACGGGTTTCACCCAATGACGTTGTTTTGACAACTGAGGATTAGGACATAGGACTGTCCCTGCCAGCCTGGACCCTGTGCATCTAAGTCTGGCAAAGAATGCATGTCAAGCTAAAATATACTGACAATATATAAGAATATTCCGAGAAATATTTATTTGCTGGTTTAAAGATCGATAAAAGTACAGAAACGCTACAGCTCATTCTTAAAAAAATACGTAGAATTGTGTTAAAATCTCCGATGTACATGTGGGTATATTTTCTACGACAATATAGAAATGGCAACCATGTAAACTAGTTTCGTAGTACGTGAATGAATTTTTAACGATTTTTTGTGTATTTTTTTGTCTAAAAAATATGTGATTGAGTAACAATTAAGTTATAATTGGGCCGGACAGAAAGTGACATGTGTGTTATATTTAGTGCATAGAGGGTTTTCAGCAGCGGAGAGGACCCGTTTCATCCCTCAGCTGCCATCGTCACGGGTGTGACTAATTTCCTTGCCTTCATAAGTGTTTAATTTCCGCAACAGTGTTTAGTTGAAAAAATGACTATAATGAACTGTACCAAGTTTGTTAATTGCTACCGCATTTATTGTTTACACTATTATTCATTGTGGTATCGTTATTACCAATTGCTATTTAAATACTAAATAATGATATAATTTAAAATTATAAGCTTGATTCGTTAGTTTAACAAACCAACCTATGATCACTACTGGTAGGCTAATGACGTAATGGGCGGGGCTTGGTAATGTACTGCCAGTCCACGACATATAGTCTTCCTAGTTGCCATGACAACTTTAAATGGAATGAAATAGTTCTCTATCTCACTTCCACCTCTCAGCCCATCTCGCACAAGTGCATTCAGTGGGTCACTTTTTAACGCAGAAAAAACTAGACAATTATTTTAAATGTATTCCTTGCTATTCGCACTTTATGTAGAGGAAGTAGACTACGTTTGGAGAATTATTTACTATCAAAACAAATCAAAGACAATGAAGCACCGTTAGTCAGCCGCCAGTTTATTGTAGCGACATGATAGCATTGCGTAACTATCATATGTTATGTCCTTTGCGACATAATGTTTTTGAAATTGTCTATGCAATATTTATTATTATTATTTTGTATGAAAAATGTTATACCATTTAATTGCTATTTCGTTTCCTGTTCCTTTTATAGTGTATTCTTTTAGGGAAGGCGGGTAAAGAATTAAGTCACCGCCCGAGCTCCCAACAATAGCTTGGGTCAGGCCCTCGGCGGCCGGCCGCCCGCGCTAATAAGGCGTGAAACGCACTCCAATCCAAAAAAGTATCACAGTAAAGTAAGCGTATTTTTTAATTACAGTGTTGATGTCTACGTGTGATTTCATGAAAAACTAGTCCAAACACGACGGAGTTATGTCAATTAGTAATAAATGGTTGAAATTGTTCCTTATTTTACTTTTAAACTTTATGCATTGGTTTCAAATTAAACTAAATCAAATAAAATAAAAACAATTTACTATCATAAAAAAGTATCTTACACATTTTGTTAATATTAGGAGAATACTTTAATATAGGACACAATATTTTTACAAACTCAACTAGTTATTAAATATATAAATTAAAACAAATAAAATCAAAATAATTTATTACCTTAAAACATGATTGTTATACAGCACGTTATAATTAAAAGTTATTCATCCATTTACAGAATATTTAATTTTCGGTTTTTTGGTAAGCATCTTCCGGTGATACCAAAAGGATCCACAATATAAATGGACAACGCGTCCTTCCACTCTAGGAAACAAGACAAGGCTCCCACTTCTTCCTCGACCAAGGCAGTTATGGTCACCTGGCTTAATGAAAAGCGCATTTCTTTCCCTGATGACTTACGAAAACCGGAGCTGTATCAGCTAGTTCGTCTACAAAAACCACCGTCACCAACCTATGTGATTAACAAAAAAGCAAGAATCCGACTACGACAGCGATGAAGACGACATTGGTTGTGCTCCTCTGGAGTAAAGTCGGAGAAAGAGGAGAGGAGAGAAGAGAAAAAGAGAGAATAACGAGTTAGGCTGGTAAAAATATTGTAACCTATATGTAAATATTCTGAAACTAAATAACTTTAATTGTATAACATTTCTGATTCATAAAAGTAAATTGTAATGATTCCATTTGGTTTAATTTATATGTTTAAAAACGAGTTGACAGTGTAAAAATATTTTATACTGCATCTAAATGTCCTGTACAAAAATATTTGTTTCATGATAATAAATTGTTTTTATTTTAATTGATATTTAGTTTAATTTGAAAACAATGCATAAAGTTAAAAAGTAAAATAAGGAAAAATTGCAACCACTTATTACTAATTGACATAACTCCGTCGTGTTTGGACTAGTTTTTTATGAAATCACACGTAGACATCAAAACTGTAATAAAAAATTACAAAATACGCTTACTTTACTGTGATAATTTTTTTGGATTGGAGTGCGTTTCACGCCTCATTAGCGCGGGCGGCCGGCCGCCGAGGGCCTGACCCAAGCTATTGTTGGGAGCTCGGGCGGTGACTTAATACTTTACCCGCCTTCCCTAAAAGAATACACTATAATGCTTCAGAATCCGCGACACAGGAGCGCCTCTTACCTGGCTAAGGAGTTGTCATAAATAATTTTCGCTAGGGGTGCGACTCAGGAGCGCCTCCGAAAAGGGGTGGGGAGGCGCTCCTGTGTCGCACCTAAAAACTACCTGTCCTCGGCACTCTACCTGCTTCCTACCTGCTATCAAGCTCAGCTCGCGGGGCCTTGTAAATACCTACCAATCTAATATCACAACGGCTACTATCATACTGACTTTATTAAGTGCACTGCATATTTTGTAGGAGTAAGTGTAACATTGATTCTGTATGGGTTATCCTAAAAGACCAATCAAAACTATTAATCACGTTTCTTAATCATATTTCATTTTATTTGAATTAAACTTGCAATAGTGGTTAAACTATTGCAGACTTGTTTTAAAACAAGTTTATAATCGTACAGAAAGAAAACATCTACCCTTGTTCATGCACACTATCTGCCTTGGTCTTCGGAGGTGGGCCACATCATGTTTACCACATCAACTCCCGAGGACTAAAATAATGATGTATTTATAGTCATCTTTTAAAAAAAAACTATAAACTTTATACTTTTTAGTTTTATGTAAAAGGAACACGTAGACACTCTTCATTTGATCATGACTTGCCCCTTTAACCCATGAGTATTAATTATAAAATATTTACCATAGTTTATACAAATTCGTAAAAGCCAAGCAGTGGGTTTTTTTAAATTATATTGATTTTATTACTGGGCAAGTGGTTTCAAAGAAATTGAAGTTACGAAAAAAGGTCAATAACTAAAAAATAGGCTTGTAAATAACAAATATGTATTTTTTAGTTTTAACACTTAATAATTTGTATAAAATTCTAAAATAATAAATATACATTTAAATTTAAACTGAATAATTTGGGTTACAATTACTAATATTTAAAACTTAAAATTTAAAAAAATACTTACACTCAAACAAAAGATACTATTTACATTCAATCTGTAAGCTACAATATTCTAAAACAAACAAAATATAAAATCACTATTAATTTACAAACCTCCTTTTAGTTACCTACTTAAATCTAATAGATTCTCCTACTTTTGATAACAAGTCATTTATAATAACTTCCCTAGCTAAATATCGTTCACACAACTGTTTTAGTCGACGCTGTAGCTGTTCAGTGTTTTTGGTTGAGTTTGTTGCAGAGCGTCTGTTCTCTCCAGTGCGTCATTTCGGTGTATGGCCTCGATAACCGTCCATGTAGATGGGTTTTGGAGGCCTTCTAAGTTCTTAAATCGGTTATTCCACGCCTCACACATATTGTTTGTTCTGTGTGAGTCGGAAAGAGTCGCTTCATGCACTTTCCAGAGTGATGGTGGAAACATGGCTGGTTTAGGGTTTTCTCCTGCTGTACCGCTCACATAGTAGACGTCGAAGTAGTACAGCAGGTATAAAGCTTCGACAGGAGCCAATCCCTACAGCAGCTGCATCCCCTGTAGTACATATTTTTCTGTAAGGAAAGCCAAACCATCAATCATCCCACAAAACTGTCCAAACTCTTCAGACTCTTTGTAGTTTCGAGTAAGTCCGTACTGTTGGTTGTGCCTGCAAGTGCTTTGGCACAAATGAAAAAAAACAACAGACGTGATAGCAGCTGTTTCAAAGTCAAAGGTCGAGGAAGGATTTTTGTAGATTCAATACATTTGGCCAACACTGTTCGTAGAACAGAAAATTACAAAAACATATAAAAGTACTTAAAAAGTCGTGTAGACAACAATTTTTGTTATATTACCGATTAACATTTTACAATTAAGGCAAAGGAATGACTAAGAATGTCGGTACTGACATCAAAGCCATAGTATTTTGATTAAATATAGAATACTTTTTATTAATAAATACCAAAACACACTCCACAAAAATCTGTAAGATACCCTTGGTGGGGATGTATCCTGTTTAGAAGGAGGGGTATTTTTTCTTAGTAATACTAATGTTGTCCTTCGGGGATTTCCATATTTTACGCGGAATACCTAATGGCGCATTCCAAGCGGTAAGACAAGAGGGTGGAAAGGGTAGAAAGTTCAATGAATTCATCACATCAAATCCTGCCGGCCATGATACCATCCGGCTGTGGTTTAAATCTAGTTTCCAATACTTATCTTAAAACAAAAACTACGTTTTTCCTTGTGGAAAACTTTTGCTTAATGTTTAGTTACTTTATTTAAAAAGAAATGATTAATTTTAATTTAATGAGATCTATGTTAAAAACTTTACTATGTACGTAAGCCTAAACCTTAGATTTATTAGTAAGGATAATTTGATTACATAGTTGTTTGTATTTTGTTTACTGTTCTATGAGACATAATTGATAATAAAAACTTTAATGTACTATACTGTACATTATCAGAATTTTCAAATAAATGTGTTATTTCGCCTACAAGGTAGGCATTATTGAACAAAAATCAAATTAACACGTTCGGTGCGGCGCGACGGGTATACCCGACGGGCAGTTCCCTTCGCGGAGCCTGACGTCGGGTATACCAGTCATTAGTCCATTGCTATGTTGTTTGCTCAGTGTGAGCTCGGCTCTTATCGAGGAAGATTCTTACGCTGTCAGGCCCTTGTGAACATTGCCATTGTTGTTTGTGCGCGTCAGTCCGGAGTTCCCAAGCGTTTTTCGTTCTCCGCCAGGTATATCTTCTTTATTAGTTTATTGTTGTGTTATTAGTGTGTTAATGTATATATTTTAGTGTATTAATATGTACATTATTAATACACTAAATGTATTAATAATGTATATTATTAATACAAAGCCAGCACTATGCGCAGCTCGCTGCTTTGACAAGTTTCATAGTGAATAAATTTTCAATAAAACGGCGGTATGTAGGGTTGTAAATATTATAAATAGTAGATTTAGGATTCTTTTAGATATTTTTTAATAGTTGTAAATCAGAACAAATATTACAGTGGTGTTTTAGTGCGTTTTTCAACAAAAATATTACTATCAATAACAAGATTCCTCCACGAGGGCCTGGCGACGGGTATACCCGACACAGATGATGACGTCATAATTTTCACCTTTGACACCTCCCAAGGGATTTCTGTCATCATATCTGGGGTGTACTGATGTCAAGTGAAGTTATTTACATTTAAAAATTTTTAGGCCTGGGTTAAGGATTTTTAATTTAGCCCTCAGCACTCAACGTGTTAAATAAACTTGTTTCCAAAATATAATAATATAATTGATATAACATAAGGTGTAACTGTTTTAAAAATTAAAAAAAGAGTTTTACATTTGAAAGAAGATAAATAACTAAGTTATCAGTTTTATCTAATTAAATCAAGAATTTATTGTGCAGGTGTAAAAATGTTCTGAGACTGGAAAGACAAAATAAGATATTTTATAATTTAATTTGATTTTGACGCAATGCATATTGAATTATCACTCGCTAATAAACGTCTTTTGATAATTTACGCTATCTAAAGACTTAAAAGATTTTAAATATTTGATTGTCATCTACTTGTTGGTTGGTATGAAAATAATGTATTGGATGTGTCTCAATGATAACTGATTCTATTTACATAAATTTTATAGAACAGTATATGTTAAAGGTATTATTTCTTTTTATTACAAAACTGAAAATATATACCGCAAACAGATGTTCTATCAACTTTTTACTTTGTTTAAATGATATGAATTATTTAATGGCTATTGTTCAAATGATTACATTATTGACGGTTCAACCTGCTTAGCCTTGATTTAATAGAAAGGACCACGAAAAATAGTTACTTAGGAATACGTCAAACGCCAACCAATCCACGATTTTACGTCTTATACAATAACGTTTTCTATTACTTAGAAGCGTGTCAATGAATCGGACTATAACAGCTTATTTCAATGTAGCTTATATTTACAATTTCAATACCTGAAGGCTTTTTTATTTCTAAAGTAATTTGAAGTGTAAAATTTGTTAACAAACCCGGATCTTATGTAAATACTGTAACATGTATGCTTATTTTAATAAATATATGTCTATTGCTTTCAAGTTAAACACACTCTCACCATAGATATCAAGACCCCTTAGTTTTTGAACCCTTGTCAAAACCCTTGTCACATTGGACCCGCGAGGGTACGACAGTGGAGCGCCTCCAGGTCAGGCGCTCCACTGTCGCAGTTGTGCTATTTCTTCACTGACAGTTTTATTAGTTTTTGCCAGGCGCTCCACTGTCGCTCTCCCAATGCTTCACTTGTTTAGGGAAAAACTTAACACTACTAATTAACACAGCGTTTGTCCCCTAAACAAGTGAAGCATTGAACATCTCCAAATATTTTATATCAATCATAAACAATCCAAGGCTGACAAATAAATTTCAAACAACAATTTGTTCCTTTTATTTAGTCTACGACTCTATGTGATATAGTATGATAGCATTAAAGATTGTAAGGGATGAGTCATAAGTATCGTTATGGTACAAACAACCCCAGGCTCCGTCATGATAAAATATCCAAGTGTCGCCACAAGAGTGCACCACATCTGATAACAAATTTCAACTGTGAATCAGAATATTTATCAACCTTCGACGAGTCAATTTTAATAACACATACAAATCAATTATAAGTAGGGTTAGAGGACCAATCAGAATCGTAGAGGGCCATCACAGCGAAGAAAGAAACAGAGGTTGCCTTCTCATGGCCGCAGCGAACGCCTCATTGGCAATTTTATAGAAATTATAACTAATGTAAATCTTTATACATATGTAGTAATAATTACTACATTTATCCTTGAGAATTTGGTGGCAATAAGGGAGGTACTAACAATGTCCTGTCATCGCATGATATACTGGAGCTACTCGACACACATTTAGCGCACGATTGGATGCGACCTCTGTTTATTTCTTCTCTGTGACGCCGCTACGGAACCCCAAGCGTGTAGTTGGGTGGGAAAGGCTGTTATCGTTCTTCGTGTGTGACGGAAGTGAGGACTATTGACATCGCATTGTCAAGAACATTCCTTCCCATACATATTGGTAGATTATAAGATATAAAATATTAATTACACATATTGGTGTTTCACAATTTTATAAAACTAAAAATTATATATATTATATTTTTTTACAATTTTTTCAAAGACAAGAACAAACTTTTTAGTTAGTTAAATTTTTTTCTACCACTACTTTCTCAGCAGCAGTAGAAATATAAAAAAAATGAGGTGGCGTTCAAGAAATACAGTGGTAAATCACTATTTTAAAGTCGGTATTTCATCTGTGTGAATCCCTCGACAACTAAAATGAATGACTGATCTTTATGAAATATAGTTTTTATGGCTGTACAAAAACGACAATATAAAAAAATTGTTGATGGTATTTATTTACTTCCAATTCAATACATCTGACTGTGCTAAGAAACGTCGTGCTATTTATTATATAGGCAATACCCGCTACACGTTCATGTTGTTGTTTTGCGTCCTCGTAGATCACGGCGCTAGGACAATGAAGAGTAGCTGTATAACAAGTTACTGACGATCATTGTTGTTTGTTGCAGATCCGGTAAAACACAAGCAGACACAAAATGGCCGACGATGAGGTAAGGTAAGTACCACTCCCTTGACTTGTTCCACCAGGCGTAATACCTTCACAAAGCCGTCAAGAGTTGATAACTTATCTTTTAATGTTAGAGCTCTAAAACATTATAAATACATTTGTCTGTAATATGTAACAAATCAATACAACCTGGTTGCCATACGTCTGCGTTTTTTTATGAACAGTTTGTGTTCAAGTTTTTTAAGTAAATTTATTAAAGTATTGGATTTATTTAATTATTTATTAAAGTAATGGAAGGTAAAAGAAAGAAATTTAGTACGTTCATTTAGTTCAATGTCAAAGATAAAAATAGGACTATTATAACATAGTTAGAGAGTCGTTAAAATATATATATATATATATATTTTAGGATGTAATAAAATTAAACTGAGTACCCTTATATTTATTTTTATTAAAAATTCATTATACAACATGTTTCGACTTTCTGGTCATTTTCTAGTATAAATTAAATAAGTTGAGTATATAATAATTTTTAAAATAAAATTGTAAAACATGTGGTTTTTGTAAATATTGATGAATGTGGATAAGTTGGTGATATTTTCAGTTATAATTTTTAATGTATCGAATCTTATCAAAAATAGGGTTTGTATAATTGATTTGTGTGTTCAACATGTTCAGTGGATTATCTTGTTGTGCCAAATATATATGTAATTCTTCTGTTGCATTCATTTTCTTGCCCTTTTTCATAAAATTTAATATTTCCATGTTTTCTTCTATTTTTGTGTACGTGTGGTTTGTAGAGAGCAAGTGTTCTGCGAATGTGGATTTCATTGTAGTTGTGTTATAGCTTCTGAGAGCTTGTATATGTTCTTGAAAGCATGTTTTGAATGGTCTTCCAGTTTGTCCAATGTAGAATTTATCACAGTCTGTACAATTAATTTTGTAAATACCTGATTTGCTGTAAATGTTGTCATTATTATGCTCTTTTTGAGATTTTTTATCTAAAATGTTGAATGTGTTGTTGCGTGTGGTGAAACTTAGTTTGTAATTTGTATTTTGAAAGGTTTTTCGAATAGCTTTGTTTAGGCTTGTGTTATATGGTACGTTTATAAATTTGATCTTCTTTGGGTCTTGATTTGTTGAGCTGTTATTTCTTTTCTTCTTTTTGTTTCTTATTAGTTTTTCAATCATGTTTGGTTTGTATCCGTTTTTTATTGCCAAATATTTTATTATATTTTTTTCTTCAGTGAAGTGTTTCTCGTTCATTGGTATGTTTATTAGACGATTTATCATAGAATGGAAAGTTGATAATTTGTGTTGCCAGGGATGATTGGATGTAGATGGTATTATAAGGTCGGTTTGTGTGGGTTTTCTGTAGATTTTGAATGAATGTTTATTGTTGATTTTGGTAATTGTTAGATCTAAATAATTGATTATATCAGTTTGGGCTTCTTTAGTGAATTGTATTTGGGGGAACATAGAATTTAAATAAGATAAAAAATCATTACTTTCTTCCAAGTTTCCATCAAATAAACAAATAATGTCATCTACATATCGGTACCAGTATATAATTTTGTTTCTGAACGGGTTGGATGGGTGCATTATTTTCTTTTCTTCTAGATTGTGTATAAATATATTCGAGAGAAGACCTGACAATGGGGAACCCATTGCTAGACCATTTTCCTGTTTGTAGTAAGTTGTATTAAATTGGAAATAATTTTGATCTGTACAAATTTTTGTTAATGTTGTGATGTCTTTTATTTCTTGGTTGTTCAATGAGAAATTTTTCTTCAAATCATTTTCTAGAATTTGTAATGCTTCTTGAGGGGGTATGTTTGAATACATGTCTTTTATGTCAAATGAAAGAAATAAACTGTTTTTAGGTATGTGAATGTTATCAATCTTGTTGACGAGGTCTATTGTATTTCTTATGTTATAATTTGTATTCCAAACAATGTTATTTTGTATAGTTTTGTTCAGATATTTACATAATTTGTATGTTGGTGCGTTTCGAAAATTAACTATAGGTCTGATTGGTATGTTGAGTTTATGTGTTTTTGGGTATCCTTTCATTTGTGGGGCTTTTGGGTTGATCATTTTAAGGTTGTTTTGTTCTGCTTTTGATAGAGTTTTACAGCGTGTTATTGTATCATTTGTTCTCTTCAAATAGTCTTGTGTTGGATTTTTGTTTAATTTAATGAATTCGTTGTCATTGATAAAGTCCATAACTTTTTTATCATAATCTTCTTTCTTAATCATGACAACTGTGTTTCCTTTGTCTGCTTTTGTTATAATAGCATTGTTTGTTTTTAACTTATTTGAGATAGATTCTATCAATTTCATTTCTTGTTTTGATGTTTTTTGTATTAGTGATTTGGTTGGATTTAAATTTGTTTTGTTCAGTTCATGAATAAAATTGTGTTGTAGTGGTTCTTGATCTGTATTGTCTGTGTTTTTTATTGCAATATGTAAATTTAAAAGTTCGTCTTGGATTGTATTTTTCTTGAAATCAAGATTAATATTGTGTTTTAATGATTGTCCTAAAATATGGTTTTCTTCTTCTGTGAGTTTAATTTCTGTTAAATTGTGCACTCTAGGGTAAAATGTATGAGTAATTGTTGTATTGTCTTTGTAGTGCTTGTGATTTTGGGTTTTAATTAGATTTTGTATTTTATTGTTATGTCTTTCTTTCTTCTTTTCTATCATAGGTGATATCCAATCTTCAATGTATTGTTGTATTTCTTCTATTGTTTCTTGATGAAAATGTGAAGTAATTTGAATGTAGATATCTCTTTTTAAATGATTAATTTTATTGAGCTTTGAATATAAATAGTTTATTTCTTCTTTAATCCAAATTTTTTTAGCAGTTTCAATTGTTTTTTGAGCTGCTATTGATTTAGAGTTTGTCCAAATGTTAACAAAATTGGGTGTTATGTTGGTAGATAAACATTTTTTGTTAAATTTTATGTCTTCTTGAATAGTAAGGCATTTGAAGGTTAGGAATTTGTATTTATGAATTATATTTTGGTTGTTAGCCATTATTATAAAGTAATATAAAGTTTAAATTAGGGCTACTTACGTATTTTAGGATGTAATAAAATTAAACTGAGTACCCTTATATTTATTTTTATTAAAAATTCATTATACAACATGTTTCGACTTTCTGGTCATTTTCTAGTATAAATTAAATAAGTTGAGTATATAATAATTTTTAAAATAAAATTGTAAAACATGTGGTTTTTGTAAATATTGATGAATGTGGATAAGTAGGTGATATTTTCAGTTATAATTTTTAATGTATCGAATCTTATCAAAAATAGGGTTTGTATAATTGATTTGTGTGTTCAACATGTTCAGTGGATTATCTTGTTGTGCCAAATATATATGTAATTCTTCTGTTGCATTCATTTTCTTGCCCTTTTTCATAAAATTTAATATTTCCATGTTTTCTTCTATTTTTGTGTACGTGTGGTTTGTAGAGAGCAAGTGTTCTGCGAATGTGGATTTCATTGTAGTTGTGTTATAGCTTCTGAGAGCTTGTATATGTTCTTGAAAGCGTGTTTTGAATGGTCTTCCAGTTTGTCCAATGTAGAATTTATCACAGTCTGTACAATTAATTTTGTAAATACCTGATTTGCTGTAAATGTTGTCATTATTATGCTCTTTTTGAGATTTTTTATCTAAAATGTTGAATGTGTTGTTGCGTGTGGTGAAACTTAGTTTGTAATTTGTATTTTGAAAGGTTTTTCGAATAGCTTTGTTTAGGCTTGTGTTATATGGTACGTTTATAAATTTGATCTTCTTTGGGTCTTGATTTGTTGAGCTGTTATTTCTTTTCTTCTTTTTGTTTCTTATTAGTTTTTCAATCATGTTTGGTTTGTATCCGTTTTTTATTGCCAAATATTTTATTATATTTTTTTCTTCAGTGAAGTGTTTCTCGTTCATTGGTATGTTTATTAGACGATTTATCATAGAATGGAAAGTTGATAATTTGTGTTGCCAGGGATGATTGGATGTAGATGGTATTATAAGGTCGGTTTGTGTGGGTTTTCTGTAGATTTTGAATGAATGTTTATTGTTGATTTTGGTAATTGTTAGATCTAAATAATTGATTATATCAGTTTGGGCTTCTTTAGTGAATTGTATTTGGGGGAACATAGAATTTAAATAAGATAAAAAATCATTACTTTCTTCCAAGTTTCCATCAAATAAACAAATAATGTCATCTACATATCGGTACCAGTATATAATTTTGTTTCTGAACGGGTTGGATGGGTGCATTATTTTCTTTTCTTCTAGATTGTGTATAAATATATTCGAGAGAAGACCTGACAATGGGGAACCCATTGCTAGACCATTTTCCTGTTTGTAGTAAGTTGTATTAAATTGGAAATAATTTTGATCTGTACAAATTTTTGTTAATGTTGTGATGTCTTTTATTTCTTGGTTGTTCAATGAGAAATTTTTCTTCAAATCATTTTCTAGAATTTGTAATGCTTCTTGAGGGGGTATGTTTGAATACATGTCTTTTATGTCAAATGAAAGAAATAAACTGTTTTTAGGTATGTGAATGTTATCAATCTTGTTGACGAGGTCTATTGTATTTCTTATGTTATAATTTGTATTCCAAACAATGTTATTTTGTATAGTTTTGTTCAGATATTTACATAATTTGTATGTTGGTGCGTTTCGAAAATTAACTATAGGTCTGATTGGTATGTTGAGTTTATGTGTTTTTGGGTATCCTTTCATTTGTGGGGCTTTTGGGTTGATCATTTTAAGGTTGTTTTGTTCTGCTTTTGATAGAGTTTTACAGCGTGTTATTGTATCATTTGTTCTCTTCAAATAGTCTTGTGTTGGATTTTTGTTTAATTTAATGAATTCGTTGTCATTGATAAAGTCCATAACTTTTTTATCATAATCTTCTTTCTTAATCATGACAACTGTGTTTCCTTTGTCTGCTTTTGTTATAATAGCATTGTTTGTTTTTAACTTATTTGAGATAGATTCTATCAATTTCATTTCTTGTTTTGATGTTTTTTGTATTAGTGATTTGGTTGGATTTAAATTTGTTTTGTTCAGTTCATGAATAAAATTGTGTTGTAGTGGTTCTTGATCTGTATTGTCTGTGTTTTTTATTGCAATATGTAAATTTAAAAGTTCGTCTTGGATTGTATTTTTCTTGAAATCAAGATTAATATTGTGTTTTAATGATTGTCCTAAAATATGGTTTTCTTCTTCTGTGAGTTTAATTTCTGTTAAATTGTGCACTCTAGGGTAAAATGTATGAGTAATTGTTGTATTGTCTTTGTAGTGCTTGTGATTTTGGGTTTTAATTAGATTTTGTATTTTATTGTTATGTCTTTCTTTCTTCTTTTCTATCATAGGTGATATCCAATCTTCAATGTATTGTTGTATTTCTTCTATTGTTTCTTGATGAAAATGTGAAGTAATTTGAATGTAGATATCTCTTTTTAAATGATTAATTTTATTGAGCTTTGAATATAAATAGTTTATTTCTTCTTTAATCCAAATTTTTTTAGCAGTTTCAATTGTTTTTTGAGCTGCTATTGATTTAGAGTTTGTCCAAATGTTAACAAAATTGGGTGTTATGTTGGTAGATAAACATTTTTTGTTAAATTTTATGTCTTCTTGAATAGTAAGGCATTTGAAGGTTAGGAATTTGTATTTATGAATTATATTTTGGTTGTTAGCCATTATTATAAAGTAATATAAAGTTTAAATTAGGGCTACTTACGTATTTTAGGATGTAATAAAATTAAACTGAGTACCCTTATATTTATTTTTATTAAAAATTCATTATACAACATGTTTCGACTTTCTGGTCATTTTCTAGTATAAATTAAATAAGTTGAGTATATAATAATTTTTAAAATAAAATTGTAAAACATGTGGTTTTTGTAAATATTGATGAATGTGGATAAGTTGGTGATATTTTCAGTTATAATTTTTAATGTATCGAATCTTATCAAAAATAGGGTTTGTATAATTGATTTGTGTGTTCAACATGTTCAGTGGATTATCTTGTTGTGCCAAATATATATGTAATTCTTCTGTTGCATTCATTTTCTTGCCCTTTTTCATAAAATTTAATATTTCCATGTTTTCTTCTATTTTTGTGTACGTGTGGTTTGTAGAGAGCAAGTGTTCTGCGAATGTGGATTTCATTGTAGTTGTGTTATAGCTTCTGAGAGCTTGTATATGTTCTTGAAAGCGTGTTTTGAATGGTCTTCCAGTTTGTCCAATGTAGAATTTATCACAGTCTGTACAATTAATTTTGTAAATACCTGATTTGCTGTAAATGTTGTCATTATTATGCTCTTTTTGAGATTTTTTATCTAAAATGTTGAATGTGTTGTTGCGTGTGGTGAAACTTAGTTTGTAATTTGTATTTTGAAAGGTTTTTCGAATAGCTTTGTTTAGGCTTGTGTTATATGGTACGTTTATAAATTTGATCTTCTTTGGGTCTTGATTTGTTGAGCTGTTATTTCTTTTCTTCTTTTTGTTTCTTATTAGTTTTTCAATCATGTTTGGTTTGTATCCGTTTTTTATTGCCAAATATTTTATTATATTTTTTTCTTCAGTGAAGTGTTTCTCGTTCATTGGTATGTTTATTAGACGATTTATCATAGAATGGAAAGTTGATAATTTGTGTTGCCAGGGATGATTGGATGTAGATGGTATTATAAGGTCGGTTTGTGTGGGTTTTCTGTAGATTTTGAATGAATGTTTATTGTTGATTTTGGTAATTGTTAGATCTAAATAATTGATTATATCAGTTTGGGCTTCTTTAGTGAATTGTATTTGGGGGAACATAGAATTTAAATAAGATAAAAAATCATTACTTTCTTCCAAGTTTCCATCAAATAAACAAATAATGTCATCTACATATCGGTACCAGTATATAATTTTGTTTCTGAACGGGTTGGATGGGTGCATTATTTTCTTTTCTTCTAGATTGTGTATAAATATATTCGAGAGAAGACCTGACAATGGGGAACCCATTGCTAGACCATTTTCCTGTTTGTAGTAAGTTGTATTAAATTGGAAATAATTTTGATCTGTACAAATTTTTGTTAATGTTGTGATGTCTTTTATTTCTTGGTTGTTCAATGAGAAATTTTTCTTCAAATCATTTTCTAGAATTTGTAATGCTTCTTGAGGGGGTATGTTTGAATACATGTCTTTTATGTCAAATGAAAGAAATAAACTGTTTTTAGGTATGTGAATGTTATCAATCTTGTTGACGAGGTCTATTGTATTTCTTATGTTATAATTTGTATTCCAAACAATGTTATTTTGTATAGTTTTGTTCAGATATTTACATAATTTGTATGTTGGTGCGTTTCGAAAATTAACTATAGGTCTGATTGGTATGTTGAGTTTATGTGTTTTTGGGTATCCTTTCATTTGTGGGGCTTTTGGGTTGATCATTTTAAGGTTGTTTTGTTCTGCTTTTGATAGAGTTTTACAGCGTGTTATTGTATCATTTGTTCTCTTTCAACATGTCCTGTGTTTGGTTT
>JAQJVL010008012.1:0-21449 GCA_035578905.1 Stictocephala bisonia
CCCGAATCTAGAGGAAAGAACAATTTGTTCCCAGAACTAGGAAAGGTGGTAGTTACTCTAAAGGAATTAACATACAGAATATATCCTAGTATTACAAATATTAAACATAAATCTACTAGGTGGCTTTGTGAAAGAGCAAATATTGGCTCCAAAAGTGAGACAGCTGTAGAAATTAACATTTATTAAACTCTTTTAAGAAACAAAAGTTGATCGATAGATTAAACTGTACAAGTAGATGATGATGTACAATTTCCAACTAAATGTTTGCATACTCTCAGTCCACCTGGATTTCCACCACATAGACTCACTTTAAACATTGGAACCCCAGTCATGCTTTTCAGATACCTTTTTCCACCAAAATTATGCAATGTTACACGGTTACGGGTAACTGTTCTTGAGAAAAATGTCATTCAAGCAATTATTATTTCTAGCTTATTACACTGGCAGAGTTCCTAATGTTTCATAACTTATCTTCATGTTTGACTTCAAGATATTAAGAGATAGTTTCTATGTTGATCAGCAAATCAAGCTGCTTAGTCCTAGAATCCAATTAATTCCAACATACTATCCATTCCAATACAAAATATTACAGTTTCTTATTAATCAATAAGTCTTAAGGACAGTCCTTATAATTTGCAGGTATAGATTTGATGGAAGTGTGCTTTCCGCACGGGAAGTTTTATTTAGCATGTTCTATAGTAAGCAGTCCATCAAGTTTAGTTATTTTATCACCAAAAGGAAAGACACAACGTTTATTGCAAAGGTTTTCAGTAAGTTATTTAAAAAAATCTTAAATGTGCGTTTTTAATATGATACTGTAGTAAATTGTTGTATTGCGAATTTATAACTTGAAATAAAAAGTATTCATATTACTGTAGTTTAATTACATGTTTTTTTTAATCTTCGTAAAAGAATAAAAACCAATATTAATAATCTATTGTAATTATAACATCATATACTCAACAATTATTATAATTTACGCTTTTAGTAAAGATAGTAAAAAATAAATGGAAAAATTAATAGGCATATCTTTTGCTCCTTACACAGCTTTTTAACATGTGCGTGTTTAATATGATAGTGAATTGTTGTATTGTGAATTTATAACTTGAAAAAAGTATTAATGTTAGTTTTAATTACATTTTTATCTTCGTAAGAATTTAAAACAATGTAAAAGATCTATTATACGCTTTTAGTAAAGATAGTAAAACTAAGTTCATAAACGAAAATGCTTTCACGCTTAAAAATACTTATAATATTTATATTAAAACATTGAATTCCATACATTTTGCGTACAAATTGGACGTTTGCGGTCAAAGATGCAACGGGGTTGTTAGTTATAGTAAGAAGGACTGAAGTGTTTGTAAAATGTAAGAATGTACGGAGGACAACAATTCCAGAACATACTTTTAGTGCAACATTATTTGTGTGGGAAGAGAATATTGGAAGTTAAAGTTAGTAGAATTGGTTTGATTTTAATAATGTGTTAAAGTCAAATTTCTGTTTACAGACAAACCCAAGAACTTCACAGTTTGTCGGGAAAATACATCTACATCACCGACCAAACACCATTGCACTTTCCTGTGATTGAAAAATATAGTAAAGTAGACTTGTTAGTTTTAATGACTAAACCATTTCCCCGAAACCACTGGACAATCTTATTAGAGTCCACAAAAGTGTTGATCACAAAAGTCATCACAAAAACCAAACTGGTTGCTGAACAATATATTATGTTGATTTATGTAAGACCACAATCTATTAAGAACTGCTTTTAAAAAACCGTTGAGAAAGAGGATCTGATCGATATTAGTTTGAAATTGTCAAGAATAGTGTAGTATGCCGGTTTGCATACAACCTTGGACTTTGTACCCGACCTTATCAGCAAGGTTGTCGACCTTATTACCAAAGGTCGACCCAGAGGTCAAGTTTACTACTGATAATAAGTAAGGGCATTGATCTTTCATTGATAATCACCACGTGTTAACCTCGCAGGTCAAGTTTACTTTTGTTTACTACAAGCACGTGGACCCCCCGCAGCGATAGTAGACTTAGGTCAGTTGTGTGTACTACGATTACGTCGACCCCGCGCAGTGATAGTAGTCGTAAGTCAGTGTTGTTTTGATTAACGTCACACGGAAATATAGCCATCTTCGCGTGCTGTGTGACGTCAAATAGTATTTATTAAATTAATAATTTAATTGCTGGCAAAAAGTGTTGTAGACCTGTGGCCAGGATCAATCCGACAACTTTCGGTTCATAAGACCAAGACGCTACCACAGTGACACACCCACAAGAATAGTATAAGTTGCGGCAGAAGAACGTGTGACCACAGAATATAGACATACAGAAACTCCACGTAATGCTAAATTTTAAACGCGAAATCGCTTAATTCACCGGCAGATCATACGTGGCGCTAATAGTAAAAACCGGCCAAGGGCAGTTGCCAAACTGGCTGGTCGGTCGGCCAGGGAGAAATCCCTCGCTACATATCGTCTCTGATCTCTCTAGTCTAGTCAACTGCAACAGTCCCGCATCTATGGCACGAGCAGTCCAAAAATGATGCATATAGCCTATGGAGTTTAATATTACTGTACATCTTTTAATGTTAAAACGTAATATTCGTTTTAATTGAATCAGTGCAAGCCCTAAACCGCCAAATCTTAGTAATTACGATAAAATAAAAAAAATCAGGTATTCTTTCCTATGGGTCTATTAAGTTTTTGTTTCTCTTGTTTACTATAGGACTTCACCGACAAGTTTTGCTTAACTTTGTGAGGCCTAGATTTTGTGCACACTTGAGTAAAAATAAGTAAATAAAACATATGGAAAAATATTTTGCCCGTGTAAAGGAAATGGTTAAAGTAAATTTAAAAGCTTAATATCATGAATGCATTTAAGATAATAATAATAAATACTTGCAAATTTGTATAGAATAGCTTAAATAAATGTTAGTATAGTTAATTTATTATACAGCTATCCACCATAAATGGTGGATGTTTACTAACTGCCACCTGTGACCCATCCAATCCTAAGGGTAAGGACAGCTTCTTAGATTTGAATTTTAAAGTTCAACTCTTGAAGCCTGAATATTATATTTATTTCTTAAAGCTATTTAATTTAATTGTTAAGCTACTAAAATTAAATATTAATGATATTTTATTTGTATTGATAAAGGATACTAGACTGAAAGCGTAAACATCAATTTAGCTTATTGGCCTTTATTTTTCGTTAGTGTCTCTATGGTTACGGAATGATTAATTCATGTAAAAGCATTCAGTATTCAATCAATAAAACTATTGCATGCCATTCTTCAGTTAATTGAAACATTCCTTATATTAGTACAGACAAGAGCTATCATGATAAAGCTAAATGAGGGGCTTTTTATGAAGATAGTTTTCTTTGAGATAAAGTTCTTATTTACGGTCTTTGGTAGTTTATGTTATATACGCCCGTTTAAAATTATTACCTACACATGTACCGTAACCGCATTCTGCTTGCAAATGAACACTAATTTGAGCCAAGAAAATGCCTCTCTTTGGCACTTTGTGTATTGTTTAGTGTCAGTTACTTGGTGCCTAATGTTATTAGCTTTTTTGAAGACAAACCTGGTGGATAGGCAAGACACTAAAGATGTTTACAATACAGTCTTAGAGGTTGACAAATCATTGAACACCGGTTCAGCTGAGAAAAACAGCTGGGCTTTAGTTTTAGCTATAGTGATATTTCCCTGGATGGCTATTTCTCTTTGTGTGCTAATGTATGTGACTGGTCTCAAGGCATTACTCTGTCTGTATGCATATACCACTGCTCTTGTAAACTTTGAGATTTTACGTGTAGCCCTGTTGAAGTTGATGATAGCCAAACGTTTCAAAACTATTTGGTCTTCGCCTTACAACTTGGAGCATGTTGAAGAAATTATCATACACTCCCGAAAGGTAGTTGATTGCAATAAAGAAATCCACAAGAAATGTCTCCTTCTAATAACAAGTTGTATCATCTACATCTTTCAACTATTTCTTTACTTCAATTATAAAATTTGGGGAATTTATGGAGGTGGAAAAAAACTGCCTAGTATATATGAGTACCATCTTGTTCCATCGTGGGCGTGTTACGGAAGTATGTTTTTGGTCCCTTTTTTGACAGCGTATTGCTCAAATTTTGTCTCTTATGAGGTAAATGGCCTAGCAAGTACATGAAATGCATATGTTTATTTTGATTTTCCAGTGAAATTTTGTATACAAATAAGTTGTGATCAAATCACAATTTACTTTGCTGTAGGATAGTAGACTATATTTTTGAATTCTGTAAAACATTAACGAAAAGCCAAAAGATACATGGCTGGCAAAACTCTTTAATATTTTAGACTTTTTAGATACTTTTTTTTCTAAATCAATATAACGAAACAATTAAGTATCATACAATTTATATAGGTTGAAAGAAAATGAATGACTTTGATGTATCTGAAAATGTAAACTCGCCTTTTAAAATATTAATATGAAATAATATTGAAACCAGTAACAATATTATGAGACATAAAATGTAAATTATATGTTTTATTTAATATAAAGTTAAGATAAGTTGCAATAACTTTACATATGACCTGATGCATAAACATATTACAATAAATACTTATTGATACTATTCTTCTCCTAATAAACATTTAATTACGCATCTTAATTTATTTACAAAATCAAAATAATTATAATTTGTAATGATGTAAACAAACTAACTAAAAGGAAGAAGACATAAGATTTACCTAATCTATCTATATCCTTTGGATTTTTAATATCTTATGAACTAAACATTTACATTTTTACTAGTGCTATAGGTTAACATAGTGTATGTAGATTTATCATCAAGACGATAATTTTGTCTAATTTTTATTTATTTATCCATTACCACCTATTTATTCAAACGTTTATTTAAATTGCAAGCCAACGTACAATTTTTTTAGGTTGAACAGTTGAAGATGAAGCTGGACGTAGGTGTGACAGGACTTCCATTTACTGGATCTCAGTCCAGAATGGTAAGTTAACATTGGGTAAAGTGATCTGATATATGGTTGGAGGGAATATTGGGCTTTTTACGTGCTAGGTCAATCCTATAAGGAAATACGCTATGGTTCATTATAAATAACTCATTTATTACTCCCTTACCAAAGCTGCTATACGAATGATGATATTTTAATTCATTAAATTCCCTATTGCTATTTGTAGGCTCTTTATTATTTTCAAACTGAAACTCCACCCCTCTAAGCCTGAAACAGGGGGTTTTCTCGAGATCAGTAATGTGATAATATATAAAGACTGTGTGTAAACACCTTTTACATCTACTTAGTTATACGATAATAACCAATACCAACCCCATTTGAATTACTGCCGGAAAATATGATGAATAGCATATAAATGTTCTCATTGAGCAAGTTTCTAGTGAGGGCCAGAAGTCTTAAGTGGATTCTTCGACTGTTAAAACAGAGTCTATTTCAATACGATAATTTGTCTCTGATTGATAGACAAAAGTTGATAATTTAGGTTGATCCAGTTAAATGCCCTCTTAATTTAAGACTGTATTTATCCTAATCATAATTTTAACAAACGACTTAGGTAGAACATGTAATTAAGTTTATTATATAAATAAAGTTAAAACTAATGATGGTAAATACTACTTGGAAGTATTCATGTTTCAATATATAAATACTATATATTAGTTTTCAAAGCCAGCTTCTAAATTTAAAAGAGGAGGAATAAAAAATTAGGTAGATATATAACATTTAAATTACATGTATCTTAGTGTTTTTAATTATGATCTCCCGTCACAGAGCTAAATCCATGTATCATAACCATCACCTGCTTACCTGATTGAATGAAAACCAGCTAATCCCCACCTGAAAAGAACCTAATAGGGAACCATTAATTATGTGATCCATGGTTTGAATGCCATGACTGATTTTTCGCCATTCTCAACCTATATATCCAATAGTTGTATCTTACTACAACCGTGCGAAAATGACTCAACATAGTCCATATCTTACAAGGAAGGTTCATTCCACTGATGACAGACATTCATAGGGACTTATATGTAGGAAGAATAACACTTTTAATTTCCACTCTACCAACTTCAACAATCCACTGGTTGACAGATTTTTATAAACATTTATGCTACATGGTAGAATATTCTTGATGTGGCGAGGAGCTTTCGAATAAACGATATTTGCGATATAATGAAATGATGTCGTCGTTATTGTTTTACCAATCGAGGTGCATTAATTTCGAGATTTGTAGGTGTTCGGGTGTGTTGAATCTGGTTGAACGTGTTGTTTTCATTTAAAAAATTTACATCAATAAACTTTTCTAATATACAGTTGAGATAAATTTGGAACTTTGAAGCCATCAAAAAGTAAGTCCGATGAGAAACGTTGATTTTTTGTAATGCGGATTTAATTATTGTCTTCTGAGTTATTCCAAGGGGTGAAATAATAGTTTGGAAGCATCAACCCCAATCTATAATTCCGTATTGAAGCTGAGGTCGTATATAGGCATAATATACAGTTTGTAGTAAATCCGGTTCAAGATTTACATAAGATAGGAAAAGATAAATATGAATTTTTGGGGTTAATTACTCAGATAGTTTATACGAGTATGACTCGACCACCTCATGCGTCTATCGAAAACAATGCCCAAATATTTGTATTCATTAACAAGCTCCACACATTCACACGTCACACAATCACGCTGTCCTCCACATGTATGCAGGCGCAGATTGTAATCTACTGGATCGCAGTCGGCTCAACACTTTGTTTTAGAAATATTAACAGTGAGCCGACATTGATCAAACCAACGCTGGACAGTGAGCAGACCGCGCTCCGCCAATCCAAAAGCCTCCCTCCAACTGTCGCCTTCACACGAAAGGACAATATCGTTGGCATAAAGAAATATTTTAACCCCAGATAAATTTATTTTACCTAGATTATTTACAAATACTAAGAACAAGAAAGGACCTACCGAACTTCCTTGCACAACACCGTACTCTATTTTTTTATTTGAACTAAATTGGTCATAAATTGATACTGTCTGATACCGATCACTGAGATAGCTTCGAATCCAATTTAATGCTGTGCCACGTACCCCTATGCATTCATTTTTCGATCAACAAACCGCTGTCCACACTAGCAAATGCTTTAAAAAGGTCTATGAAGACAAATAACGATTTTTTGTTTCGCTCAATAGCGTTAGGTGTATTTTTTGTAACCAAAAACAAGGCCTAATTTAAATTCTGGTCATTCCGGAAGCCGAATTGATTTTGAAACAAAATATTGTGATTGGTTAAGAATTTTTCAAATTGGCATCTTACACTTCTTTCGATTGTCTAAACTAATCGAAAGAAGTGTTTTTACAACTAGTTTTTAACACTAATTAAAGTAATTGGTCTGACACTAACACATTGGTCCTTTTAGGCCACCTTTATATATTGGAATCACTTTGCCAAGTTTAAAAATAGTTGGGAAAACACCCTGATTTATACTTAAATTAATTACATGAAGTAAAGGGAGTTTTACGAATTCAAAAAATTGTTAATTAAAGATACAGGAATGTTATCAAGGCCGGGGGCTGAATTACCCTTCATGCTTTAGACTATATGAAACAGTCCCTCTTCCGTCACCGGCTCCAGCTGGAAGTCGGAGTCCACTCGAAACTCCTGGTCGTTCAACACTGTCTTGGATACAGTAGGAACAGCTTTGGCTAGGTTGGCTCCTACCCCTACGAAATAATTGTTTAATGTATCAGCGACGTATTTTAAATTAGCCCTAGAACAGTAGGTTTCTTTCTTCATATGAATAAAGCCAATAAAAGTGGGTTTTTATTAGTTTCTTCATTGCTCCCAGAATCAGCATGTGCACTATATATCTGAGTAAATTGCTTACTAGAACTATTAAATAAGCTATCTAAGAAAAAAGGATATATTGTGGGTGGCTCAACTAACAACCCACCCATATATTGGGACTAATACCACAGCACATGTAAACCATCATCTTAGCACGGGTATTAATTGTTAGCTGGATAAACCGAACCATCGCCATAGTACGTGAACAGTAGGTGGACACACCACACCTAGTTAAAACGACCTCAAAATGCCATGAGCAAGGAATGGCTTTGTGACGCGCGGAATTATCATGTTATTTGGGCTGAGACTTCCGGTTCACAGGTGAATCTGAATTCCAGCCTTGTTTTAAACATAGTTGGCTTGTGTACTAATCATTTACCGTTAATATTTTCATTTATATATATATTTTTTATTGTAGATATGATTAAACATTATAATAACTCGTTCAATAATTGTAAAAATGTTCAACAACAATTATAAGCACGATATATTTAAATACAATTGCGCTGCAAGTTATACTAACGTATTACTTAAACTTATAAAATGCTTGTATAGTTTGACTGATTTATCATACCTTGCAGAACATGATTAAGTTTTCTAATAAATCATGTCTTACATGTTATATTCATTTTTGGAAGAAACATAGTTGTACTATATTTACAGTAATTATTATTAATAATACTTCCAATTTATATTGCAATAAAATTATATTTTTTATATTCAATCTAGTAGATTTTTTATCTAACAGTTTCTTACATCTATTGCAGAATGTGTGAAAAAATAAGTTAATTTTGTGCTAAAGGGATAGTTAAAAGTGTTGAAGTATCACATAATAGATTTTTTATTTATAATTTGGTTCCTCTGAGGCAATGTAAACGATGTCCCTATTTTGTTACAGGTTTTTTAATTATTTTAAATGTTATTATAGCAAATTAGCATTATAAGAATATAATTTAACCTAAGTTTTTATTCCTGACCTACCAGTGTCGGTAGTTGAGTTCGAAAAATTGCAGCCATTGCCTTCTTACTGAGAAAGTACAAACAATTTTGAATGGTCCTATGTTATAAAAGGCCATTCAAAATTACAGGTCAATACACTTAGTTATATATAAATTTAAAAGTGAAAAAAAAACAAAATGGTGACTGGAAGGATAACCAAGATGTTTTTAATACTTTAAATTTGATATTTGTGGGTCTAAATGAACCAGTAACAACAACAAAGAGAGGTTATCAGAGAGTTCAGATACACCCTGCATCACCACAGTGAATACCACATATAACCAATCACCACATGAACAAACATGGAGTGACAAACTACAAACCACTAATTAACTGGATTCCCACCTGGAGGGTTGAGGTTAGCTTACCCACACATTACTAAGAACTCTTAAAATACACCGTATTCTGTAGTGTATGTTGTATCTATTACTGGAATACAACATATTAATAATTTTACAGAATCCATCTAGATGTATTCTAATCAGTTTAAAGTGTTTTTTTTTAATTTTGTTATTTATTTAAAATTACGGATTCACTATTCATTTTTAAAACGCCAATCATAGAAATATGGGCGAATTCGAGGGGCTACTGAGTGTGATGAATGTAGATGGACGAGTGTAGTCTTTGTAACTTTTTTAGTTTGACTGATTCTCTGAAATATTATAATAGCCCGACAGGATAATTAACGAACGAACAGCTTTAAGTAGAATCCGACCCACGTAATATTTGTCTAATGTTCAGCTAATTAACAAGCTGGATACTAAGATCTCTGCCAACACACCATCCGAGCCGTAACTACCAACCAACATCGACTACCAATTCTCCTTTGGTAGTGGTCACGCCGATGGAAACCATTGAGTGGACACCGTGTTAGTATTAAGAGTACCGAGGATAGAACCTATCGTCTACAATCTCCACAGCACTTTTACTTCAAGTAACTGGGTTACGTATGTTTGAAATAAAAACTACTAAACTCTATAACAGTTTGAATATGTGAGCTTGAATTTGATTACTTTTACACACAGTTAAAACTATACTTGTATATAAATACCATTATATGGATTAACAAATATAATACTTATTGGTGCACAACTCTGGACGAACTTACCCAAACGTAATTACTATCCAAATACGGATTGAGCCGGCTAACTAAGTTTGGAGATTTTATTACCCACGCCTGCGTAAACGGTGCAAATCACAAAGTAAGTTGTATACATCTATGGATTTCACTCTTAGCTACCTAAATTAAAAAAATGTAAAAAAAGATTGAGATGTTTGAATAAGAACAAAAAAATTAAATAAATATAATCTTAAACTCAAATTAATTGTAACTTGTTGCTTAAATATTGTTGTGCTGTAACAAAGATAAATCCAGGATTTCTGACAATCCAACTTGCTTCTCCAATTTAAAAAAGACCAGCCAATCCAGCCTGAAAAGAGGCTAAAGGGCAATTATTAGCTATGTGATCCATGGTTTGAGTTCAGGGGATGATGTTGTTCACGGCCACAGGAATCCTTAAGCTGTAAGTGTCTCTTGGGTGGTGCTAACCAAAAAAATATTTTGGTAGCTGGACTCTCACTTGTATGTTCTTCCTAAATGACTTGAATTGTTGGACGAATTATGATCGAGTATTGTTCAACTTCTTCTAATGCATAAACGTTCCGAGTTATACAGTTTGTATAAATACATAAGATTACACAAATACCAGAATCTGTCATTAACTTGTCTGGTCTACAGTGTACACTTTCATTAAATCAATTAACATTTATTCAATTTGTATTTTTAATTTTACATAATTTATTTCAAGGTTAGTTTTTTCTTGTTTTATGATAAAAGTGTAAAAATATAAACTTTACAATAGTTTGGAATTGCAGATAAACATATACCTTTACTTATGCACATAATGTTATCCTGCCAATAATGTTTACATATAAGTATTAACTCTACACACGTATTTCGGAATAGTTAAACACTGTATGAACAACATTTTTGCAAAAGAAATAGCCCGGTTCTACGCTTAAATGATGAGTTCGTTTTCAGAAGACAAACCACCAAAATAGATAAGTTTACAAAAAGATACAGAATGCAACATGGAATAAAGTATTTTGAAAGGTCGTTAATATGTATGGCTTAGATCACCCCAACGCTCCTGGTGGGAATCAGGTTATTTAGTCGTTTGTTGTTTGTGACTAGTTGTTTGTTCATCTATTGATTGGTTATTTTTTAGGTTATTTACTTGTGACGATGTTGTGTATATCACCATGACGATATTCAGTTTTTTTACATATTTGTCGTTCGGTCTCAAAAGAAACGCCTAATCAATTCTGAGCTAAACAATCAATGATTTTTCAAACGTTGTCGTTACGTATTATGTATTGTGTCATTATTTGAACTTGGCTAATTGTGTTGTTTGAATTGGTAAAAAAAAATATTTGCAATATTTATGGCTTATGTTACCACATTTACAAACTGCGCAATGTAAAATAAATGAGGATATATATTGAAATAACCACTTAAAATAAAAAAAAATAAAAAATTGAAACAGTAAGAAGGTAGTTAAACTTCACAAAATACAGCTCAACATGAATACATTAAAAATATAAAATCTTGCAACCAAATATTATTTCAACGCTATCCGTGACCTTGGTGAGGTGAATTTAATATTTGCCTTTATTTGTATATTAAAAAAAAAAAGATTTTTAAATATATTTTTTATTGATTATTTATAATAATTTGCAATTTGTTCAGATCAATCTATGCGTTATATTTTAAACATAAGATAGAGCTGAGTTCTTGCATTCAACATTTCAGTGAGCTAAATCTAAATTCAAATAAAACCAAATCTAACATAATGAGTTTTCGTCTGCGACAGCAAGAGCTCCAATCTCAACCCCATGTCTTCGGATGATACTCTTTTAGAGGTGGTAAATTCCACAAAATTCCTTGAAATGTTCCTTGATAGAGGACTGACTTAGGACAATCATATTGACCACGTTTGTGGTAAGATTGCTTCAGGCATATATGCGTTGCGCAATGTTGCAAAGTTCTGTTCCCTTAGTGTCTTACTCATGGCCTACTATGGCATGGTGTATTCACATCTGGCATACAAGACTTTGGGGAGGTTGTGCAAAATGCAAAATTGAAAGGGTTTTCTTTTAACTTCAAAAAAAGGCTATCAGAATAATTGCTAAGTTGAACCACAGAGTCGTGCCGGAATTTTTTTAGGGAGTTAAAATTACTGACTTTACCTTGCCTTTACATGTTTGAAGTGATAATATACTGCAAATCACGTTCTTCCTTGATTCGTGGCAGAAACGTTCACCAATACTGCACTAGAAACAGGGAAATTCTCCGAACACAGCAACTCAGATTGGCACTATCAGATCACATGCAACATCAGGTTGGTGTCAAAATATTCAACAGGCTCCCTGAATAGTGAATATTCAGTTAACAACCAAACTCAATTCAAAACTCGACTTAGACACCTCTTGATGTCTAAAGCTTTTTATTCAGTGGATGAGTTCATGATAAATCGCTGAAAAGATTAAACAGCAGGACAGGCAGGCAGTGTGATTGTGGCTGTGTGAAAGTTAGTAATGTGTGCGTGCGTGCGTGCGTAAGCGTGCGTGCGTGCGTGTGCGTGCGTGCGTGTGTTCGTACATGTGCGTGTTCGTGTGATTTTTATACGAAGTGAATTTTATAAGCATTAATTTTACTTTATATCTCGTTCATTTACGAATTAACGATAAATCAGTGGAGCGTTTCTTTCTACATTACACTAGAAAGTAAGAGTTTCTTGGCAACTACTGAGGTTTCTGGATATTGTTAACCGCGCGGCCCGTATTACTTTGGCCAAGCTTCAAAGAGTTAACCCGTAAATCAGGAGAAACTGACTCTGTGGAAACTTAATGGGAGTATATATCATCAACAGTCAACATATATAGTTAGAATTTCATATTAAATAAATACCATTCAGCACAAAATGTATAGTATTGTCTGATAGAATAAATCAGCATCATTTACCTTGTGTGGTATATTTACACTATTTTTATAGTAAACTAGTGTATTCTTGAATAATTTTACTTGTTGGTATTCATGTGATGGAAGTATTTCTTATAAATGAAACTTCCCATGGTTTTCTACAAGTGTAACAATAAAGGCTAGTTTGTAGTATTTATTAACATTGTACTAAAAGTTTTATGTGTACTAGAGTGTGTGAGAAACAACTTCTTGTGTTAATAAAATATTATAAAGACTAAAACTTAAATAATTTAAGTAAAATAATATCTTGTAATTGCCATTAAATAATTAGAGATTCAATTTAAAACTAATATAGCATGTTAAACCCCTTTTCAACGTAATTTAAATAATTAACAAAACCTTTGCTACTTTGCTTTAGTAAAAACAAATGTCATAACAAAATTCTAAAATTATGAAAAGGAAATACTTTAAGATTTAATAATTCAATTTATGTACGTATACCTTAATAATTAACTTAACTAAGGTCATAAGTAAAACCAAAACTTACCAAAGGCCGTAGGTTATTTTTCTTTTGAAAAAAAAAATAGAAGATTTTCCGTTAATTGACTAGCAGCATTTTGGTTAGGTTATGTTAGGTTTGTTTAGGTCATGCTAGGTTTGTTTATGTTATATTAGTTTTAGTTAGTTTATGTCAGGTTGGATTATGTTATGTTAGGTTTGGTTTGGTTAAGTAAGTTAAACCTAAGTTAATGTTATAGTAGTGAACTGACGTAAAAGATAAAAAAAAACTGACTAAATTGTATAAATAAACATAATTGTAAGTCAGTTTATTGAGTACTCTAGACTTTTTTTTAGTTTCCTGAAGTTAGTCAATACAATGTTTCTCTTGTTTTCTTATTCTGCTATTTTACCATAATATAGTCAATATTTTTCCATAATATAGACTGAGACAACAAAAAAAGCTATTCAGTATAAGACGTAAATACTTTGACCTTTACTTTAGAAGCCTGCTTAGGCTGTATTAATATTGGCATATTTCATAAAACTCATTTATTCCACTAAATGTTAATTATTATTCGTATGCAATGCGGCCAATTGCCACGCTACTGGTCCGAGTTTGATTCCCGGTGTGATCACGAGATATTTTATCCCTGTGCCGCTCACGTGGTTGGAAAGCCACTTTGAGCCAGTGGCCCCACGAGCCTACAAAACAAAAATTTAGAGAAAGGGAACTGTGACCTAATGGGTTTTCTCCATTTACTAAAATCCATATGCAATTTATTATTTCTTACAGTGAGTATAAACAAACATAATATTTTACTTTATATAGTATCTCGCATAAAAACTAAAATCATATTGCATTGCCCTTCCTGTGTCGGACAATGAATGTGAGGAGGAAGAACACAAAAGCGATGTCATCACACTGATGATGGCTGGATATTGAATACGCTTATCTGTTCTGTCCAGCCTGCTCAGATAACCTTCAATATATGTGGCCTTTTATACAAAATATCATACATAAACTGTTACCATGTATTACTTTTATGGATTTTAATAAAATATGAAATTAAGTTTTTAATACATATTATATTTGTTTACTTTGAACCCATTATAGGCTTAACACCATGGAGGAGATATTGAGCTAATTAATGGAATGAAAATCTTATAACTACATCTCTAAAAGGGGAAAACGGGCTAACCCTATCAGCTTCAAGGGAAAAATGAGACAGCAGTGTTTATAAATTGATATAATTAAAATTAATTACTTTATCAGTTAAATACAAAATGTAAAAAGCTACGTCTAATTTTAATAAAAACATTTCAGTTATTCTTTTTCTTCTTTAATTTCTCCTCAGCTTTCAGAGAGTCAAAAAATCGGTTTGCCTCATCTCCACAAAATTTCTTTAGACATTGCAAATCTTGAAATTTTTCCAAAGAAATAGAAATTGGACCTAAAAATAAATCAAACTTAATAGAAAAAATTGTTTTTACTAAAATTTAATAGTACAGATGATAGTTATAGTGTCAGGAATAGTTAAAAGCCTTACACGTGATCATGAATAATTACAAAACTATTAATGTTTTAAAACAGTATTATCAAGCAACAGTATGTTTATAACTATTGTGATTTTTATTTCACATACCTTGGTAACATCTTTCAGGAAAATAAAACTCTCCATCCAACAGCTGATTCTCTTTTGGTTTGCGAGCAGGTTTGGTGATAACAGCAGACACCCAAGCTCCATTAAAGGTGTTTCGATATTGTAGAAACCTAGGATGGGGTGCTTCAATTTTCGCCTCCTTTATGGGTCTTGTTTTAAAGGGGGCCTTTGCCACGTATGTCGTGTGATTTTCTGCAAAGAATGATGTCCAGTCTCTTAACATATCTTGACTAACTTCAATGACATCAAACGGCTGTGGTTTGACTCTTGCAACTCGGACGGCATCTGCCCATTGTCTAGGGACCTCAGCTCTACTTTTAGAATTAATTAAACCCATGTTTTTATCGCATTCTAAAAATGAATGTCCACGTATTGGGAATGTGATAGTCACTGACGACAGTCTCTTTAAGCCCTGCACTACATAGTGGCAGTACCGGAGAAATGTAAAATTTTTATTCTGTCTGGCACATGAGTCACAAAACAAAAAAAGATGTTTAACACTATTGTCCAAATGATTAGTAATATAATCATGAAGAAAAGAAACTACTTCGTTGCAGCCTTTTTTTCCAGTGTTTTCACTGTAACAGTACCAAACAGATTTCCCATTCGATAACTGGTGAATATTAAACGTGTAGTACGAAAGCTGCCTTTTATAATACACGTCATTCGTGGTAATGTTCGGCAGTGGCAGATATCTCTGATAGTCCAAACACACACCTTCATAATCCACAGATGTTTTGGCTTTTTTCCTGGCATCTTTTTTCCTGCGATAAAAAGTACTAGCACGTAGTAAATGTAGTTTTTGATCAGTATGAAGCTTGTTTATTTTAATAACAGTCTCATTTTTTTCGATTTCATTCAAGTTGGTTTAACACTTTTAACTCAGAAGTATGCTGATCACATGTTGAACAAGTATCCTTCCGGGGATATCCGAATGAGATGTTGAATTTAGTGTTAAAGATTGATCTGTAACACTCATGCGATGTTTTCATGTTTGGATTTTTTTCAACAAACATGTCGTACATTTTTTTTATTGACAGTTCCTCAGGCAGGTAAATCTTTGTTGATTTTTTTAAACTGTAGTGGCTGGCTCTTCCCTTGAATGAATTAATGTGTTCATACATTGCTGACTTTACTTGTTCATGTAATCGGTGAGGCCTATTTTTATGTCTGCCCCATTTGTCCTCTGGCGCATTTCCTGTTGTTTTAAGAGATTCTTGTATGGTCGATAACCTTCTCTTAGTAATCCCATGTATACTCAGAAATGCTTTACGACACACCTCGACATCTACAAATTCTTTGTCTTCTTCGATTCGCACACGATATTTAAAAGAGCAATCTCGCAAATTTGCGTATTCAACATCTTTAGCATATCGACGTTGTATAGGCACAACACTGATGAGACCAGCTAAATGTGCACTTTGTTTGTTCCAGTCCCCTAATTTGTTAAATTCAAACAACAACCTTGTGGAACTTTCATATGACACCCTTTGAAAACATTTTAAAACTTTACATTTACAGTTTTCCCCACTTTCAAATTTGTAGCACGCATCTTCTTCATTACATCTCTTACCCGGCCAAATGATTTTTTCTTCTTTGTTGAACTGCCCTCAAATGGCTTACTTCGCTCATCTGAAGATGAAGATACTGTTTCCGAATTCATAATGCCACTTTCACTCAAAATCTTTAAATATAACATTTGATATGACCATTGAAAACCACTAATCAATCTCACAACCACGTGCACTGATAGCAACTGAAGGGACTACTGGTAAACAACACAACTGCGCATGCCCAACTGAGGGTTAGCCCGTACTTCCCCAGTACCGCTGTGGGATAGCTCGTTATTCCCCTGGACGTTATTTATTCCAAAGGCATTTTGACTGATGAATGGCCCGTTTTCCCACTTTCAGTATGGCCACATAATAAAGCTTCTTTCACAGCACATTGTGGTATTAATAACTCAATTTACCATTTTTTGAGGGTTAGCCCGTTTTTCCCCTGGAGTCTTCATTTGGTTTCCAACCCGTCAGTTTCATTTAGGAAAATTCCAACCAATAATTTATTTGTTTCGGGCATTTTTATACAACGCATCGTATTTAAGTTATAATTATTTGTTTAATTAAAAACTTTAGTGTATCAGAAATAAACAATTTACTATTACAATTGACTGTGGTAAGAGTGATTATTCTATTAATAGTAAAATCACCATAACTTGTTAATTCATGAAAGTTCATGCACTGTATTTTCGTTTATTTTTATAAATAAAGAATAAAATATCGTAACGCAGGTTGCGGTTTAGTATAGCCACAGGTGTTTAGTATACAGCCATGATACTGTTTTAAAAATATGTAAATATATTTTAATATTGACAGTTGTTAAATTAATTAAAATTGAAATTAATTTATAAAAAAGTCTAAAATGTTGTTGGAAAGAGACATCTTCAAGCTATGCCCAGGTAGATAATTAACACTTTGATATATAATGAAGCGTAAATCATTTAAATTTTCAGAAGCGCAGAAGCTCAATAAAGGCGTTATTAACAAAGTTTAAAGTGTTGAGATATGAAAATAAAACTCATTACTTTTAATCATCGTGACATTTATGTAAATTATTTACCAAATACCTTTTTAACAAAACACTGTCTTGGAAATTGCATCTCCCTGACAAACATTATTTACCTTAATACATAATAGGTAAGATGATGGGAAGAATGAATATTGACTGTGTAAACAATAAACTGTTTTACGTCTTGGTTTTTAAGTTAAGTAGTTTTTTAAAGTATGACGATTGTAACGCAAAGTAATTATTGTACTACAACAATAAAAAAAATGAATGATAGTTGAAACTTACTTAATATAAAATAAATCTTGATTTTAATTGATTATAAATAAATCCAACCCCTTAAACTTATTTCCTACAAATACCAGCCAAATCCTCCTATTATATTTATAGTACATGAGGCCATTTATTGTCAACGGAACCCCTCAATTATTTCTTGACCAATTTAAATGGATATGGTGTCAAAAAATTGCCTTTGATCGTAGTTGTGCAATAAGGTCTTAACTCTTCAATATTTTCACCCTGAAGGGAAGAAGCCCTCAAGGTACGTTTTTTGGCCATAAGAATGACATGGGTAGAGATTTGAATGAACCTAACCGAACAGCCGTTCAAATATAAATGATGATTTAAAAAAGGTTTCAGCAGCTGTTGGAATGTAAACAATGGTGTTTTGTAACAGTGAGGAGGTTAGATCTGTCATATTTACGTACCAGGGAAGGATGTAAGCATGGTTTATTCACATTTGATTGTACGACCCCGCTGTACTGCGTTATATAAATTAATCTTAAGATGTTACACAAAAGCAATGAAATTAATACGTTTTAAATAAGTATAAACCATTGTGTGTTTATAATTATAAATAGGTATCAACGTAAGTAAAGTGAGTGAGATACTGTAAATAAATATAATATTGTGACTTAACGTTATACAGTTAAACTACTATTATTTGTAGTGAAAATGCACAGCCCTAGGCCGGAGGCCGAGAGTAACGAGCACAACGAGTTGCGGGGTTGGGACGCGAATCGTGCTGGGGTGTCTCCTATTATAATATAATCCTGGTTCTACTAAGAAGCACAATCATAAAATAACAACTGTCACATGAGAAGTAAATGCCTCTGGGAGATTTATTTTTATTTATTTATTATTATTATTTTTTTTTTCATCAGGAGACATGGACGAATTTTAACAAAAGTAACAATATACCTTTTAAGAAAAATACCCTCACTCATATACAGTAATATAAGTGTGTTTTTATTGTTGTATATGGCTAGTAAGGATGTGGGTGGACTAGTATTTTCTTTTTGTAAGCTTGTTGGACCCTCAGCTTAACATGACTTCCAAACCACGGGAGCGGCACGGAGTGCTTTTTATACGTTTATGGTCACATTAGTAATAGAACCTCGACTAGCTGCCTGGCAAACAACCACATTAGTGGCTGTTCTGTTTATTTAGGTAATGAAGGTGGTTTAGTATAATGTAATGTAATCAAGATTCTAACTGGCCATACCTAATGGATACGTTTGCGTTATGAATTATCGATTATGTTCGAAAAGGTATTCTATTTATTTGTTTTATTACATAAATACATAATCTCCGAGACATAAATAAAACAAAGTAAGATTGACTTCCGCCAGAGTCAGCCCGTTTCTCAAGTGACACCCGTCACAAGGGTGTGTGACATTGGCATTTTATTGCATCACAAAACGGTAGAACTCTTTAAACAACCCTTCTGTGTGTATTAATGTAGTGTTTCCTTCATTTTCGATTATACTATTACTCTTTTTACGACTGTCAGTTTAACATTACTCACCACTCTTATACCATACTTCTCTCTTATTTACTTAATTTGTTGAACACGAGGCAACACATTTACAATATTAAATCCATGAGTCAAAAGTAAATTGAACTCGACATATGGCATATACCAAATCTCGTTGAACTTTTCCAATAAAACTTTATTCGCCCAAACACGTAGGTCACGTCCTGCTCGTATCCAAGTTAAGAACTTAGTTCATTTCTTTTGTGTCAAGGGTTTAAGTTTATTCAGCTGCTCACAGCTCTAACGGAAGATATTTTTAGAATAAAGAAAGAACATTTATTTTGTAACATAAATCATAAATAAAACACGATTGAAGTGAATAATGTGGTAAAGGTTCCATAAAATTGTTTAAATAAACGTTTGGTGATCATTAAGTTTCAACTATAAACATATTATGTATCGGGTTCCCAGGTTGGGTGTTGAAAGCTTCACATTGGTTTGATTTTACTGTTTTATTTATTTACTTATTTTTAAGGAGGGTCTGATTTTTTATTTAATCTTGCTTTGCTCATTCTCCATAGACTATTGAACGGTGCAATAAACTTATCAGACAGATTAAGGGGGAGAACCAGTACAGTTAAAGTGAACATTACTGATAAAAAATTCCAGTCCAGACAAGGATTCAAACCTGTGCTATCTTTAACTAAAGATAGTACCACTGTACCTGTATGGGTGGGCGGGTGGGTCAATAGCATACACGTATATGGGTGGGTGGGTGAGTCAATACTACTGTACGTGTATGGATGGGCGAGTGGGTCAATACCACTGTACGTGTATAGGTGGGAGGGTGGGTCAATATCACTGTACATGTATGGGTGGGTGAGTGGGTCAATACTACTATACGTGTATGGGTAGGTGTCTGATGCTAATTACCTTGTCATGTTACTGTTTTTTAAATTATTCAATTGTGTATTGACCTTAACTAAGGTTCAGAATCCTGCAAACCTAGACCACTCAGCCACTGGCTCTTTATTCTGGAATTCATAACTAAAGCGAGGAATTGTTTTAATTGTTCTGGTGATTTTGGACCAACTACTACCAAAAACATGCAAAATTTAGTGTTTCCTGTCTAATCGAGAAGTCCTCTCCCTCCTTTGTGAGGTGAAATAGTAGAAAAGTCAGATAAAATAGGTCTGGATTTATTAAAACACTTGAAATACCATGTAATGGATGTAAGTGCCACTGTTTTAATCAATTAACCTATAAATTAATTCAGACCTGTAAAAGGTCTGCATCTCTAACTGAGCCAACGGTTGGTACCTCGTTGAATAAAAATCACACAAAGGCCTGCATGCAGGACCATGAGTTAGAGCAATGAAGTTTATTAATTTTTTTTATTTTTATTTTTTTTATTCAAAGATAATGTCAAAATAACTATGATTTGAACGCTATGAAATATTTAGTAAAGAAACTATACTGGAATAAAATATCTAATTAATCTGTAATTCAATCATCAGTAAGCACTCACAGAATTTATAGAGTTTTGAATAATGCGACAGAAACTTTGAATAACAATAAGTTCAGTTATTTGTGGAACTTACATAGGACTTACTCGTGAATGACTTTATACTGAACATAAAATGATCCATTAAATGAGTTTGACTCCCCTCGTAAGTAGAGAGAAAATATATGCTTTGGGACACCTATTAATAGACTCGTTACTATTCAAGGTATGTGACCTAGCCGTTATAAGTGGCAAGGTCGTGCTAAAAATAGACCAGACAGTCTAAAAATAGATTTTAATGAATATAAATGACAATTACGTTCTAAAAATAGACAAATTCCGTTATTTACTAACTGTAACCTCAAATTTCAAGGTGTTAGGTATCAGGAGAGCAGAATGTACGAGGATACCGGAATGTAGTATCTCAATTACATACTTGTGGTGAATACTGATGAGGCCTCGTCTATTCTCTGAATGTAGTATCTCAATTACTTACTTGTGGTGAATACTGATGAGGCCTCGTCTATTCTCTTCGTATTTTCTGCGCTTCTGATACCAATACTACGGTTACTTATATTAAAAAATATTAAATTTTAAAAATTT
>JAQJVL010008013.1:0-21450 GCA_035578905.1 Stictocephala bisonia
TTTTGTATAATTTGTATGTAACTTCTAGTAATATGACTCAATTGTATTTCTCCAAGAAATCACAATAAAGATGATTGATTGTAATGCCATAAATCAATTTTTATTTAAATTATTTAAATAACTAAGTTATGGGCTAGTTTACTAAATTATTACAAAACTAATGATGCTTGAGTAATTTTCATAAGCTAGACAACTTTTATCGTTATTGTATGATAATAAGTTTACTATTCAGTTAATTACTTAGTTGATCAGGATTCAGAAAAAAATTATGTTTACTGAATAGTAACTAATGTTCAGGTTATTTAGAATTCATAATACACCAATGCACACAGAATAGAACAGATATGTCTATTCCCACTGCCGAAGCATCAAATACATTATCTAAATGCCTTCAATATTCCTGTTACAGTCCGCTCAACAAGCTTTGGGGAGGGGGTACTTTTCCAGGCCGTACACCACAGGCGTAGGGGTACTTTTCCAATCAGCACAAATCCACCCATTACAGTCCTAATTCTTGCATTATCATCTAAATTCATTTCGTAATGTCATTCAATAATAATAATAATATACCATTAAATAGTTTAAAAATCAACAAACAGCTTAAATCTCACTGTGAGAAGTGTTTGCGACTAGAAAAGTACCCCCCAGCTGTGATGTCAAAGTGACGTACGGTATGTCTCCACTGGGGGATACTTTTCCAGGGGCTACTTTTCAGGCCTCCCTAAGGTACAACACACTTCCGTCTTGTGTATTGTCACAACACTCTTGTCATTGTTTATGACACTATTAGTCAAACTTGTATGCCCAAATTTGTTTGTGCTGTAAAATGCCTCTGATATCAAGGTTGCTATCATACAAATTTTAAACCCCTTCAGAAATGAGGGACTTTTGATTGAATTTGGAAATTATTTACAAAACAAGGACCTTTTGTAAGACTACACACTTGAAAACTACCATCCTGTGTCTTCCAGTTCTGTAGTTATTCCTCCTTCTTGTTGCACGAGAGTGTACTTCACTACCTCTTATATGATCATATTTTGACTTGAAAAATTACAGTGTTTAACCATTTTCCACACCACGATATATTTCATCGGTTATAGCTAAAAACGTCTAACGTCAGAACGAAATGCAAGGTTTTACATCAACTACTATAGTTCAACTAGTATTATAGTTAGTTATCTCTCTAACTTTTTCAAAAATTATATGGGGTAATTAGATAGGCTATTTTTAATAGTCAATATATTAGATTTTTAAAATTTAATTTACTAATTTGAAAGATCTGACAAAAAATAAATAAGTAAATTGGAGATAAAAAATTATTTTGTTTTGGCAAACGAAAAAAAAAGAGTTACTTATCCATTGGTTATTCTGTAGGCATACTATTTTCTTAACATATACATGTGAAGTTTTGAACATCTCATCTTGAAATTTTGTTGGAGTTATGAAGTTTTTTATAAACATGTACAAAATCACCGTTTTTGCTTTTTCCATACATGTAAAAAATACAATAAATATTATTTATCATAATTAATTTAACTATTTATACTTAGTATATTAAGAGAGATAGGACATCAGCAAACTTACCTTAAAAGACAAGTTCACTAACATCAGAGTAGTAGTCACAAACACAAAATACACAAAAGCTCACAAATTTTCAACACCACTGGCATTTTCTTCAGGTGAGTAGAGGAAGAGAGAGAGACACTGAAATGACTTCCACTATTGCTGCGTAGGTGGCTGTGGTGGGGGGGTGTACATCCATAGAGCAACACTCAGGTGTAGATGCAGTATTTCAGTTAGTATATATATATAAAAATATAAATGAAGTTTGCTGATGGGGAAGGGGTTGAAGGGAAGTGGTCTATCTTATGTTCAGATTAGGTGGGTCACGGGATTTTGTTATCCATTGGTGTGCTAATTCCATCCTTCGGAGTTGGGAACTATTGGCATGGGAAGGAAGGGATCTGATTACCTTAGTGGTGTAACACTGATCAAAATTTTGATTATGGAGAAGAGTATGGGCAGAGACAGGTTTTTCAGGATTTTGGACTTTGCAATCATGTCTATGGCCATTCATGCGTTACGAAGGGTTTCACTGGTAAGGCCAATATATTGGGCAGGACAGTGCTGGCACTGGAGTTGATAAATTAGATTGGTGGAATCACAGGAGTGGTTTCCAGGTATCTTGTAGGTTAAGGAGGTAGTGGAGCTGGTAAAAGATGTGGCTGAGAGATGAATAGGGCAGGTTTTTGCAAGATTTCTTGTTACAAGGATTGGAACCGGGTGGTTGCTGGTCTTTAGGACAGGTCAGGATGTTGGGATCAGGTAACTTAGGATGGACCAGGATCTGGCGGAGGTTTTTGTTTTGTCTGAAAGTTACAGTAGGAGGTTTTTCAAGGAGATCTTTGGTGTGGGGGGAAGCTTTTAAGATGTTGAAGCCATCTTTCAGGATTTTGTTGAGTTTTTGTAGGCCATGGTGGTAATTAGTGATAAGGGGTAAGCATTGGGAACTGCTTCTGGTTTTGGGGTTGGTTTTGGGACTGGGCTAAACGGATTTGGTTTTTAACAAGGTTGGTAGGGTAACCTCTCTTTTGGAAAGCACTGACAAGTTGGTTGTTGTATTGATTTAGGTTTCTGGGAGAGGAAATGATACGTTTGGCACGGGTGGCTAGGCTATAGGGTAGGGAGCGTTTAGTGTTGTTGGGGTGACAGCTGGTATAGTGAAGGTATTGTTGTTTATTGGTAGGTTTGATGTGAATATCAGTTTGAAGGACACCGTCCTCCAATCCAATTTCAACATCAAGGAAGACTATGCGTTCAGAAGAGGATTGCCAGGTGAAATTCAGTGATGAAAAGTTTTGTAGGCTTTGAAGGAAGGTTTCAAGATTGTTTTCGGAGTCAGTCCAGATCATGAAAATATCATCGATGAAACGGAGCCAGCAGAGGGGTTGGACGGGTTGTTTTTGAAGGAAAGTCTTCTCCAATTTCCCCATGAACAGGTTGGCATAGGAAGGGGCCATGCGGGTACCCATAGCGGTACCCTTGATCTGGAGGTAGTTAATGCCAGAACTTTGGAAGTGGTTTTTTTCAAGGATGAATTGAGTCAGCTGAACTAGGAAGGAAGTGCTAGGCTTGGTGTTTGGAGGGCGTGTATTGAGGAAATACTCAATAGCAGCTAAGCCATGAGCGTGGGGTATATTGGTGTACAGTGAAGTAGCATCAATGGTAACCAGTTTGGTGTTAAGGGGTAGAGGTTGGGGAAGATTGGAGAGGAGACTAAGGAAATGATTGGTGTCCTGGACGTGGGAAGGAAGTTGTCGTACTAGAGGTTGGAGTTTATCATCGACAAAGGCAGAGATGCGTTCGGTAACAGAATTATAGCTGGCCACAATAGGCCTACCAGGGGAGGGATGGTGCCTTTATGGATTTTGGGGTAGGATATAAAACTGGGGTGGAGTAGGCTGTTCATTGATAAGCAGGATTTGGCTGGCGGTGGTTAGGTTTTGGGTGTTTAGCATGATGAAGGAGGAGATTTTTCAGTTCTTGGTTTTTTTTTTCATTGGGTCGAAGTCAAGTTTTTTGTGGGTGCTGGAATGGGAAAAACTGGGGTTTAATTTCTTGATATAATGGATTTTTAAGAAACAGTGGGGGAACCTTTATCGGCAGGGGGGTCATAATGTTGTCTTTGGGATTTTGGGACTTTATGGCCCGCGTTCAGCGATGGAAAGGGTTTTTGATCTTTAGGTATTTGGGAGAAAACTGGGATCTGAATTTTTTGGAGGATGAAGTTAGGTAAATTCAATAGGATGGTCAGGAGGTAGGGGTGGTGGGTCAAAAGCGGGAAAGGGGTTTGAAGCGCGCTAGGCGGGTTTCGGCGGGTTTTCGTAGGATTGGGGTTGAAGGTGTTGTTTAAAAAACATCTTCAACTTCAGGTTGGGGGGGGCCAAAAGGAAATGACATCAGAGACAAAGGGAGAATGGTCTAGGTAGAAAGTAGGATAAAAGAAAGGGGCCTTGGACAAAATGCTCAATTCAGGTTCGGGGGGTGTGGTTTGATGGTTATACACGGAAAGGGTTTGGAAGGTTGACTGTTTCCGGGGTTTGACACTTGGGGGGGATGGGTTGGAAAACACATTTTTTTGGGGGAAGAACAGGGAGTTGGCCAAGGGGTGGGGGGTAATTAAGAGGTCAGTAGGTTTTTTTTTTGGGCCTATAAGGGGATGGGTGGATTCAAAAATCCAATGAAACATTATGATCTTCCCTGCGAAAAAGGGTTCCCACCACTGTTATTCTTAACAAACCCGTTTATCAATAAAAAATTAAACCTCCATTGTCCGATTCCGCACCTACAAAAAACTTGCTTCGCCCCCAACAAAAAAAACAAAACCCAAGAACTGAAAAATTCCCCCTTCATATGCTAAACACCAAACCTAACCACCCCCAGCCAAATCCTGCTTATCAATGAACCCCTACTCCACCCCAGTTTTATTCCCCCAAAACCATAAAGGCACCATCCCCCCCCCGGGTGGCCTATTGTGGCCAGCTATAATTCTGTTACCAAACGCATCTCTGCCTTGTCGATGATAAATCCAACCTCTAGTACGACAATTTCCCTTCCACGCCCCGGACACCAATCTTTTCCTTAGTCTCCTCTCCAATTTCCCCCAACCCCTTCCCCTAAACCAAACTGGTTCCCTTTGATGCTACTTCCTGTACACCAATATCCCCCACGCTATGGCTTAGCTGCTTTTGGAGTTTTTTCCCCAATACACCCTCCAAACACCAAGCCTAGCACTTTTTCCATTCAGCTGATCAATTCACCTTGAAAAAACCCTTCCAAAGTTCTGGCATTAACAAAACTCCAATGGGGTACCGTTTTGGGTACCCCGGGCCCCTTTTCCTATCCCAACCCTGTTCTGGGGAAATTGGAGAAGACTTTCCTTCAAAAAAAAACCCGTCCAACCCCTTGCTGTCCTTTTCATCGTGATATTTTCATGATCGGGGACTGACCCCAAAAACAATCTTGAAACCTTCCTTCAAACCCTACAAAACTTTTCATCACTGAATTTCACCTGGCAACCCTCTTCTGAAGCAAGTTTCCCTTTGGGATGTTGAAATTGGTTGGGGGAGGGGTGCCCTTTCAATGTATTACTAAAAACCTACCAAAAAACAAAATACCTTCCTATACCAGCTTACCCCAACAACATAAACGCCCCCTCCCCCTTACCCAGCCCCCGTGCCAACGTTTTTTTCCCTCTCCAAAAAACCTAAATCAATACAACACCAACTTGTCAGTGTTTTCCCAAAAAGAGAGGTTACCCTACCAACCCTTTTTAAAAAACCAACCCTTTTTTGCCCAGTCCCAAAACCCAAACCCCCAAAAACCAGAACAGTTCCAATGCTTACCCTTTATCACTAATTACCACCATGGCCTACAAAAAACTAAACAAAATCCTGAAAGAGGGGCTTCAACATCTTAAAAGTTCCCCCACCCAAAGATCTCTTAAAAAAACCCCTACTGTAACTTTAGACAAAACAAAAACCTCCCCCCAGACCCTGGTCCACCCTAAGTTCCCTGATCCCAAACATCCTGACCTTTCCCCTAAAGACCAGCAACCCCCCCGGTTCCAAATCCTTGTAAAAAGAAATCTTGCAAAACCTGCCCTTTTCATCTCCGCACTCTTTTACCACTAACTACCCCCTTAAACCCCTAAAATTCCCCTGGAAACCCTCCGTGTTTCCCAATCTAATTTATCAACTCCAGGCCACACTGTCCTGCCCAATATATTCCCCTTACCGTGAAACCTTGAAAAAGATGAAGGGCCCATAGACATATTGCAAAGTCCAAAATCCTGAAAAACCTGTCTCTGCCCTACTTTTCTCCAAAATAAAAAATTTTGATCAGTGTTCACCACTAAGGTAATCAACCCCTTTCCCTTTCCCCATGAAATATTTCCCCCAACCCCGAAGGATGGAATTGCACACAATGGAAAAAAATCCCGTGACCCACCTAATTGAACATAAGATAGACCATTTCCCTTTCAACCCTTCCCCTCAGAAAAACTTATTTATTTTTTTTAATATTTATCTAATGAAATACTGATCTACCCCCTGAGTGTTGCCTATGATGTACACCCCCCCACCACAGCCACTACCCAGCAATAGTGGAAGTCATTTCGTGTCTCTCTTCTTCCCTCTATCACCGAAGAAAATGCAGTGGTTTAAAATTTGTGAGCTTTTGGTATTTTGTGTTTGTGACTACTACTCTGAGTTGTGAACTTGTTTTTTAAGGTAAGTTTGCTGATGCCCTATCTCTCTTAATATACAATTCCGGCCTAGTCCCCTTTAAACCCAAACCCAAAAATTGTAAAGCCCTTTTTTTCCCTTTTACTCTTCTTTTTTTCCCATTTGTGTTGTATTCTCCCTTCCCTGTCCTTTCCATCATGATATCCTAAGTGCTGGCTTAAACAATTAAAAACCACCCCTTTCCCATCTACCCCAAATTACCCCAGCCATTTTTCCTTTCTTTCTAATTGTTTGGCCCCTAGAAATTGCCCCCCTAGGCCTAACCCAAAACCCTGCCATATTGCTATCCCTTTTTCATGCACAACAAAATCCTGGAATATCTAATGGCACCCCTTCATACCCTTTAAAAAACCATCCTTAATCTGTACAAAGAAAACACAAAAAAATGTTAAAAGCTCTTGCCTGCTATGAACTATCATACCACAATCCCCATCTTATCAAGAACTTACCAATCTTTTACCATCCCAAAAACCGCAAAAAAACTAACAAAACCAAACAAAAAAATTTCCAAACTCTATTTTAAAAACCCCTCCAAACAGTTGGATTCCTTCAAATTGGGCCAAACCCTTGAATCCCCCTATCCTCTTATAGGCCCAAAACCCTAACCTAGTGCCCTTTTAATATACCCACCCCATTTGGCCCAACCCCTGTTCTTCCCAAAAAACTGTGTACCAAAACCCCAATCCCCCGCAAGTGTCAAAACCCAAGGAAACAGTCAATCCTTCCAACCATTCCGTGTATAAACCTATCAAACCACCCCCTTCCGAACCTGAATTGCTTTTTTGCCCAAAGGGCCTTACTTTCACTCCTACTTCTCCCCTAGACATTCTCCTTTTTCTGATGTCTTTTCCCTTTGGCCGCAACCTGAATTTTAAGATGTTTTTTGAGAAAACACCTTAAACCCCTAATCCTCAAACCTGCCTGAAACCGCCTGCCCTTCAAACCTCCTTCCAGCTTTGACCACCCACTTCCTCCTGACCCCCTATTAATTTACCTTAACTTCACCTCCAAAAAGTGTCAGTTCCTCAGTTTTTCCCCCAACTACCAAAAGATCAGAACCTTACCATCCTAAACCCGGGGAGCCAAAAAAGTCCCTAAAATCCAATGCAACATTATGATCCTTCTCCCCGATAAAGGTTCCCCCACGTTATTTTTAACAAATCCGATTATATCAATGAAATTAACCTCCAGTTGTCCGATTCCAGCCCCAAAAAAAAATTTGACTTCCCCCCAACTGAAAACACAACCAAGAATTTGAAAAATCCCCTCCTTCTTAATGCTAAACCCAAAACCAAACCCACCGCACCAAATCCTGTTATCAAAAAACAGCCTCTCCCCCCCAGTTTTATTCCTACCCAAAATCCATAAAGGCCCCATCCCTCCCCCTGGTAGGCCTATTGGGGGCCAGCATAATTCTGTTACCGAAGCATCTCTGCCTTTGTCGATGATAAAACCCAAACCTTGTACGAAAAATTCCCTTCCCCACGTCCAGGACCCAAATCATTTCTTAGCCTCTCCAATTTTCCCAACCTTACCCCTTTAACACCAAACTTTTTACCATTGTGCTATTTCCCGTACACCAATATACCCCACGCCAGCTTAGCTGTATTGAGTATTTCCTAAATACCGCCCCCCAAAACCCCAACCTAGCATTCCTTCCTATTCAGCTGACCAATTTCCTTGAAAAAAACCACTTCCAAAGTTTGGCATTAACTACCTCCAGATCAGGGTACCGCTATGGGTACCCGCAGGCCCCTTCCATGCCAACCGTTCAGGGGGAAATTTGGAGAAGACTTTCCTTCAAAAAAAACCCCGCCCAACCCCCTGCTGGCTCCGTTTCATCGATAAATTTTTTTATGATCTGGACTGACTCCGAAACAATCTTGAAACCTTTCCTTCAAAGCCTACAAAACTTTTCTCACTGTTTTTTCCCCTGGCATCCCTTTTCTAAACGCATAGTTTTCCCTTGATGTTGAAATTGGATTGGAGGAGGGTGTCCTTCAAATGATTTTCACATAAAACCTACCAATAAAAACAATTCCTTCACTATACCAGCTGTCCCCCCAACAAAAAAACGCTCCCTACCCTAAGCCTACCCACCCTTGCCAAACGTATCTTTCCTCTCCAGAAACCTAAATCAATACAAAAACCAACTTGTCAGTGCTTTCCAAAAGAGGGGTTTTTTTACCCTCCAACCTTTTTAAAAAACCAAATCCGTTTACCCCAGTCCCAAAACCAACCCAAACCAGAAGCGGGTTTCCCAATGCTTACCCCCCCCCATAATTCCCACCAGGGCCCTAAAAAAAACTCAACAAAATCCGAAGATGGCTTCAACATCAAAAAAGCTTCCCCCCCCCAAAGATCTCCTTAAAAAAACCTCCTACGTAATTTTTCAGACAAAACAAAAACCCCCGCCAATCCGGTCCATCCAAAAGTTATGACCCCAACATCCTGACCTGTCCTAAAGCCCAGCAACCACCCGGTTCCAATCCTTGAAAAGAAATTTTGAAAAACCTCCCCTTTTTCATCCTCACCACATTTTTTACCGCTCCACTACCCCCTTTAAACCCAAAAAGATACCGGAAAAACCCCCCTGTGATTCCCCCAATCAAATTTTATCAACCCCAGTCCCAGCACGCCCCTCCCCAATATATTGGCCTTACCAGTGAAACCCTTCGTAAAGCAGAAATGGCCTAGACATGTTTGCAAAGTCCAAAACCTGAAAAACCTGTCTCTGCCATACTCTTCTCCAAAATAAAATTTTGACATGTTACACCATAAGGTAATCAGATCCCTTCCTTTCCCCATCCCAATATTTCCCCAAAATCCAAAGGATGGGAATTAGCAACCAATGGATAACAAAATCCCGGACCCACCTAATCTAAACTAAGATGACCTTTCCCCTTCAACCCTTCCCCCATGCAAACTTCATTTTTTTTTTTAAATATATAATATAACTGAAATACTGCACAAACCCCTGAGTGTTGCTCTATGGATGTACACCCCCCCCCACAGCCCCTCCCCAGCAAAGTGGAAGTCATTCAGTGTCCTCTTCTCCCTCACTCACCTGAAGAAATCCCAGTGGTGTTGAAAATTTGTGGCTTTTGTTATTTTTTTTTTGTGACTATACTCTGATTTTTTGGGAACTTGTTTTTAAGGTAAGTTTGTGATGCCCTATTCTCTTAATATATAATTCCCTGGCCTAGTGCCTTTAACAAACCTAAAACTATTTATACTTAGTCAGCTGATGGGTTATAACTTCAATAACCTTGAGGAGAATTTGCCTGTAGCAGGACAAAAAATTTAGAAAAAATTAAAAATTTTTTTTCGTAAAGGGCTTTATTTATGATCAAAAAAATTTTACAAAAGAAGTAAATAAACTAAAGCTAAATCAAGAGAAAATTTGTGATTTATTTTAGTGAACATGAAGCTAGCTAACAATCAGACTTTTTTGACAAATTTATACCCCACAAAAAAACAATAAAACAGACAAATAGCGTGAAAGTAAATTTTTCAGTAGCTCAGTTAAACTGCAATTTTTTGAAGTTTTTACGAGTTTGAAATAGCGAAAAAAAAATAATACCTGGTCTGAAAATTTTTGGACCATGGGGATTTTTGCTAGTTTAGTGCAATTTGTATATCGAAACCCTAACTGGAAAGGGTTTTAAAAAAGTAGAGACAGTGCTGATAGTATATAACAGTGTCAATTTGTTTGAATGCGGTTTGCACAATCTCCCACCCGGGGTAAATAAATGTGCTTTTGGCAATGCTAAAACTGAACCCCAAGGGATACTGTTAGTTTTTAAACAGTGTTTTTTTTGGGTTTAAAAATAAAATCATAGTGAAAGAGAGAGTAAGGCCTAGTACTTAAAAGGGAAAGGGTTAAAAGGGAAGAAAATTGAAGGACAATTACTGCTCTCACTATTGACGACAACTTTTTTATCTATTTTAAATTTTGGTACAGATAAAAAATCCCCAAAAAAAATTAACTTTGAATAAAAAAAACAAAAATGAGAAAGATTTTTTTAAAAGTACAAACTGTAAATGTACATCTGTATTTAAAACCCTTTTATAAGAAGAAAATTAATTTAAATTTTTATACGGGGGCCACAAAAAGCTTAAATAGGGCTCTTCAGAGTTTGTTTGTTTTTTTGATTCTGTCAACAAAGACAATTTTTTTTATGATAAATGGGAAATATTTAATCTGTCAGAGAAATTTTTCAAAGGGGTGGGCTCCTTTTTAAAAAATCATAATAAAAGAACGGTAAATTTTTAAAAATAACATAAAAAAAAGGTCTAAATGGGAGCATAAAAAATTTTGTCCCCTCAGGCCTCAGTTTTGGGACCCCCCCCTTTTTCTAAGAAATAAATGATTTTACAAAAAATGTCCCCTTCATAACTAGAATTGTTCGTGATACACAAAGGCAATTTTTTAGAGCTAATTCTTTTGATGAATTAGAACATAGAGTTAATTAAGCTTTTTTGATGTCTCTTGGTTTGAACATAACGGCCATAAATTAAATCAATTAAAAATCAGTTTTTTGATTGAACACTGGTTAAATTTTAAACATTTAAGTAGTAAAGATTTTTGATAAAACAGTTGTTTATCGAGGTTAGGGGCTTTCAGTATTTTAAAAAAAATTAAAACTTCCTTGTAATAAAGTTTGACCTAATCCTCTCTTGGAAAAATTGTGTTAAATCAATAACCAAAAAATTAAATTCATCCCAAACAAAATCAAAAGTTTTACTCTTGAAATGTTTTTGGACTTGAACCCTGTTTAATTATCTATTATGCTAATTTTTCAAATACAAATTGGTATGCGTTTTGGAGATTTGTTAGGGGAATGTCACCAGTTCGTTTTTAGCAATGGTATGTATGAATTTGTGTGATAAAAAGTCTGATTTCTGGGCAGTTTAAATGAGTTTAAAAAATGTCAGAAAATACAATACATTTTTCTAATTTAGCTTCGTTAACCACAATCCATTATTTTTTTTATGTACATTTTTGAGAACAATTATTTATTTTTAAAAAAGGTTTTTTAGATATTTTTTTTTTTTTTTAGCAGATGTTTGATAAATTTGATATCTAAAAGTCCAAAAATCTTGGTCAATTTATCAAGTTTAAAATTGTGGCCCCCCCCCCCCCTTTTGGGGAACCCAGCCCCAGGTAAAGGGCGGGTCACGGTGGCGGGGTAGGAATGTTCCCCCAGTATGGTGGCAGCTGCAAATAAGGGGTAACCCGAATAAGCAGTCCCGGACCGAGGCGGCAGCACCGGGGAGGGCGGGGGGGTGATCTGTGGGGGGGTCACACTCAGCAAATCCACATGAGCCCGATATAGTGCTTTTCATGGCGAGGAAGTGCCCCCAAAATAAGCACTGCCCCGTGCCTTGTAAAATAGGGTTTGGGAACCCGAAGCTAGGGAAGGGCACTCTGATGTAAAAACCGAGGCCCGGGAACTTAAGCTGCAGTGAAAACAATTGGGCCCAGGAAAAAGACCCGATCACAAACTCCTGGCCCCCCAGGTTGGGGGTTGGGCGCGGGGGTGACAACCCCCCTCATAAAAAATCACAAGTTACGAAACACCAAAAAAATAGCCTCGGAATTGGACAGGAAAAAAGGTTAAGACCCCGGGTTGTTTAAAACGGTTTTTCGAATTGGCCTTGGAAAAGTTAAGAACAATAGCACACCGGAAAAATTGACAATTTTCAGAAGAATGGATAAATACAAAAGGACATCGTACACTACAGGGCCCGAAGGCCCTTGGCAGGGAGGATAAACACAAAGAAGTACCTGATCTCTATAGTGGCTATGAAGAAAATAGGTTTTATGGGGAGTTGGTTTTGCAATAAAAAAAAAAAAAAAGCTTTAAGCTTGATACATTTTGAAAACCAGTAAAGCAATAGAATGTGCAATACTAGAATAAAAAGGAAAATTTTAAAAACTTATCTTTTTAGTATCATGCTCCAACGGAAGAAGCAGTGAAGACGAAAAAGATGATTTCTATGATCTACTAGACGATTGGGGGGGAAGTTACCAAATTTTGATACCAAATTATTTAGGAGATGCAAATGCTAAAATAGGGAGGGGGAGGGTTCTGGAGCCAGCGTTGGAAAAGAAAGCCTTCACCAAAACTCCAAAGATAATGGAACAAGATTAGCAAGCTTCGCCCTGGGGAAAAAACTCAAAAAAATCAGCACGATGTTTCCAAGAAAGGACATACAAAAGTACACTTTTGGGCACACCAAATGGGGGTTACCAAAAACCAAATTGATCATGTGCTAGTTGACCAAATCATAAAAGCCAAAAACGAACGTTAAGGTGTTAGGGGGGGGAATGTGGGGAAATGACCCTCATTGTTGTAGTGAAGATGAACAAAGAATAGCTACTCGAGACGAAAAGAGGAAAGACAAGAAAAAACTTTTTAGACCCCCGAGAGGTCAAATTCCACAGTATAGTTTAAAATTTTAAACTTTATCTTGAAAAAAAATTCAAACTTCTAGAAGAGGTGGGCGAAAATGATAATATAAACTAACTGGAAAGACTTTAAGGAACAGTTTTAGCCGGCAGAAAAAAGTATGTGGCAGAAAGAAGAAGAAAAAGAACAAAAAGCCATGGTTTGACCCTGAATGGAGCAAATGGTTGAAGAAAGAATTTTTTGGGGAAAAAGGGCCCGGGAATAGTAACGCAAAGAAACAGAGAGATTTTCAACAAGTCAAATAGGGATACCAATAGGTTTTTTGAAGAGGAAAAACGGCTATAAAAAATAGCTTTTCGGGGGAAAAGCCGAAGAAGAAACAAAAACAAATCAAGAGACTTCTTTAGAAAAGTAAGTTTTTTTAAAAGAGGATTTACCCCCCCTCTTACGGAGTTAAGAGTAAAGACGGGAAATTAATACGGAAAGCCAAAAGGTCCTTGAAAAGGGGGAAAAAATATTTCAGGGGTCTACTTAAGTCAACAGAGGAGATGAAACAACAAAACAAGACAATGAATGTAGCTATTCCTGTACAACCAAAACCCGGAACCACCAACCAAAAAAAAAGTGGAAAACGCGGGGAAGCACGAAAAATAAAAAGGCTCCAGGAAAAGATGAAATTACAGCGAATTCAAAAAAAAAGGGGGAAATGTGTTTAATTTAGAAACTGTGGAAATTAAAACTTAAAAAATGGGAAAAAGGAAAAAAAATGCCAACTGAAGGCAAAAGGCAGAGTTTTACCCCTACTTAAAAGGGAGAAAAAAGAAGAGTGTGGAAACTATAGAGGTCTCATTGCTAAGTATCCCTATAAAGTCCTGACTAAAAATTTTTTTTTTCGACTTGAAGTACTCAAAACGAAATAATTGAAGAACACCAGCGGCTTCATCAAAGGTGGTCCCTACAGCCCGATATTTTTCTGGAAATTGTGCCAAGACTGGGGAAAATAAAAAAAAATTTTATGCCATCTTTATTTACTTCCCAAAAAGTTAGAAGCATTTACGAGAAGATTATGGGGACAGTTAGAAAATTTGGGGGGGCCCCAGAAAAATGATAACCTTCTAAAATGATGTTACCCAGTCAAGGCTCCGGAGAATAAATGGGCAAAAAAAGCGAAAACCTTCAAAGTAAAATCAGGAGTCAGACAGGGAGGATGGCCTTTCCCCCAAAATTATTAACATGGCTCTAAAGGAGGCCCTTCAGAAAACAAAAGAAAAGAACCTGGGTGTTAAAGTCGGAGGAAAAATGAACATTCTAGCATTTGCAGATGCGTAGCTATAATGGCAGAAAAGTAGAGGATCTAACTAGCGACCAAGGTCTTCTAACAAAGCAGAAAAATAGGCTGAAGAAAACGATCCAAAAACCCAAATTTATGCATTTTAAGAGACCAAAAATTTAACCCCAAGCCCCCCACGAGTTGATGGTCAGAATTCGAACAATACCCGGAAATTTAATACCTCGGGTCACAATTTCAAATAAAAACGCAGAAGAAAATTTAGATACAAACAAAGAATAATTCAGCCAACGATGCATTTATGCATGCAATAGATTACTATTTCCAAGTCATTGTCACACAAAACAAAAATTATTTGTACAAATCAATATCATCCCAGTTTTGCTCTATGGACTGAAACGTGGATACTAAATAAGAAAAAAGAAAAAACTAAATTTTCTTCGAAAACAAAGTCTTGAGAAAATATAAGGGCCCCCATATGCCAAGGGGGGTGGAAAGGAAAATAACGGGAGATTAAGACCGTATAACGACGAGAATTTTGAGTGAGGTCAAAAATAGAAGACTAAGGTGGGGGGCATGGTTTGAGAAGGAGAGAAGAGTCCCAACAAAAGAAAAATTAGCAAAAATAACCCCGAGGAAGGGACCCCGTGGGAGGCCCAAAAAAAAAGAGGTGGGACCAGGTTTAGGCTAGTATACAGCGGTTGGAGCCATGGAAAAAGAATGCAGAGGAAGGTCAAACTGGGGGCTTTGGGGTTGGGCGGCTAAAATCACCCGCGATTGATGGGCCCCCGGGAGTAAAGGGAAGTAAGTAAAATTGTGGCCAATTTCAAAATGTTCAAATAAAATATTTTAAGATTCAGAAAAAGTAACAAGAAACACAATTTTTGAATTTTAAAGCACAAATCTAGTAATATCTTATTTATTGAAATTAGTTGATAAAGAAAAAAATATTATTCTTATAATATGATTTCTGTGCTCCTTAAACACAGTTCGGTCCTAAAATCACTTTCCACATATTTCCATCATGCTAATGTGACGAGTGCAGCTGATAGCATACAAGAAAATATTTAATTTTCAATGTCTTGGTGAAAATATTAAGGGATATTTTAGTAGGAGTAAACACATAACAGATGAAATTCACATTTAATAACAACACATAAACCTGCAGTATACAATAGCTTATTAACATGTTACAGTGATCTAAAACAACACTGTAAGTGTAAATATTACATAGTTGAAAGCAGTCTTTAAGGAAAGTTCAAGTCCATTCTTCATCCACTTTATTTGCCAATTCATTTTACACTAAGCAATAACTCTCAAATTGAATATTTGTACTGTAAGAATATTGCTTTATATTTTAAACGATAAATAATAATAGTAATTCTTAATAATCAATACAATCATTAGTTTTTGGTATATATATTGTTATGGCCACTTCAGTTGCCAAAAAAATTGTTCAAACAATTAAAATTTTCAACTAGCTAAAACAATGTCAATGCACATAAATAAAATATAATTGCCATGGATTGTCATAGTTCAACTAAAATGTTTTGTTTTTTTTTTTTTTTACAAAATACCACGCTAAACTAATCTGGCCCAAGATCAACTATACATCATGAAATAGTGGTCTTAAACAAATTCAATCTTCAAACATATTGCACAGTGACAAATATCTTAAAAATCCGTAGAAAGCCATCATCAACACTTAAAAACTAAATAAGTATAAAACTGCATCAAAATACACTTTGATCATAGTTACATGATACCAAAAATATCACAGTATTAACTCCAACAGAACAATTCTTCGTTATTGGAGAGAAATTGAACAAGTCAAGAACCAATATGGTGTTACAGCTTCATTTTCCCACTAATAATCTCCCCGTAGACTTCTTCAGTGAGAATCAAGAAGGATGTTCCGTTGAAAAAGTAAAGGGGATCCCTCACTTTTGAAGGGTTGTATCCCTCTTTTTGAAGATCGGTTTTCTGCAGTTTAAATGTACCTGGAACAAAATAAATTAACATTACTTCTCAGTAAGTATATATTTTGATTAGTGTTCAGGTTAGATCTGGTTCAATAAGAGAGGATAGGGCTTCAGCTATTTCACCTGAGAAGACGTTCACTAACAATACAGTACACAGGAAAACACAAGACACAAATGTTCAGTATCACAGTACAGTAGGACCTCAATACTTCGTGGTTATGGTAGAGATGGCAAATATTTTCAACACATAGATATATCGCAATTCACAAACCAAATATAGATCTTACGATAATATTGAAGAAAAATGTTGATATATCAGTTAACCAATACATCAAATTGTAATTAATTTGTCTGTTTAAAATTAAGCAATAAGTCTTATGTCATGACTAAAAATACTCTCATGTTTTGCTGTCACTATTTATAATAGCCTACTGAATGTAAAAATTAAATGGATTTATCTACACGAAACAAGTTTCGTTTGTGGGGTTTAATGAAAAAAAATTTAAAATAAGAATAATTATACCTTTAATTATTTTGTTATTATAAAATAAGTGTAAAAACACGATATTTTATTTCATTTAAAAAAAATTAGGCTTCTTAAAAAAAACTAAAAAATTTAAAAAATTTAATGCCTAAACCTCTTCCCCTACTTTCAGGTAAACCATTTAAAATAAGGTTGGAAATAAATTTTCTAATTAACCTCCGTAAAAAACAATTAAAGTTACTTTTTATTTCAATGATGTTTTATAAGCATTAAACAAAATGAATTGTTTTTTTTTCGAATCGTGATGTTTTGAGGAGAAGAAAACACAATTATTTTTTTTATGAAATGTTACATTAGATCAAAATATAACGAAATGGCCAATATTACCAAAAATATATCAATACAAATATATTGAAACAAAGTTATCAATATTTCCGATATATCGTTGCCATCCCTAGACCATAGTGACTTGATGCGGCAAAACTATTGTTCATAGCAGGCTTTGTACAGTTTAGCCTGGAGGGGATTAGAGAAATAACAGTGTCAGAGAGAATATCAGTTAAAAATTAACAATTATTTGGACATTAAAAGTGACTGTACTTTGTAGGTAAATACTGCAGTGTACATACTTTAATAACACTGTAGTGTTGTTACTCCATACCTATTCAGTAAGAACATTGACTATAGAATCAAACAAACTGTACAAGACAATCCATTTGCTGAAGACCCGAGACTGTGCTGCTATCCAACAGTAACTGGTTTCAAATAATCGCTTGAGCAATTGTTTGGCATACTATTAGCTCAGCTATTAGTCACTTCAGCGTGTGCTGAGAAAGACAGAGAGGGATGATGAGAGATAGAGATAGGGAGACTCCTGGTGCTACCTGTGAAACCGAACTTAAACAAATTTCACCATACAAGAAATCCGGCTTCATGGGACCTATATTAGAGGAAACTTTTTTTCGTTTCTATAGTCAATGGTAGGACATATATTGTTACATTTAAAATATTTCTTTTAAAAATCTTTTTTTTTTTATATGTACTACTGTATATATTCCTTAGGGTTTTCAATATTTCAATACTTAGAAAACGCCTGCAGTCCACAGTGTTCCTTTATAAGATGATATATGAGAATCTTCTCAGGTAATATTGCTGACGGCCTATCTCTTCCACAACAATGTGAAATGGAGTATGCCATCATTGAACTAAAGTTAATTTGAATCAATATATATGATCAGTTTGGTTGCTTTTTATGATCTCAATAACAATAAAGGCTACTTACTACCTTCAATAAAACCGATTAACCAGAGACAAACATTTTAAAAACACCTAAAAGAGATAGTTAATAATAAATGGAATCCAAGTTTAAAGGGACATGGCTAAAGCTAAAAACTTGCCAAATAAACTTGCATATCTCTTTTCAATTTTTGAAAAATGAAGATCGAATACTTAAAATTTTATTACAGCAAAAAAACATCATCAAAACATTCCTGACAATTTTTCACAACCCCAATATTTCCTTTGAATATTGTCTTTTTCCAAGCTATCAAATGAGCAAATACAGATATAAAGAGAAATTTATTATACAGGGTGGCGAAAAAAGAACGCTGGATTTGAGTAACTTTAGTACCAGTGGAGGGGGCGGTCAGTGACCGCCGAGCGACGCCATTTTGTTGGTTGAAGCGTCCAGTTTTAGTAGCAGGAGCAGTGGAACGTGCGCATCGCGTGTTCGCTGTTGAACACTATTTCAAATCAAATGAATCTGTCATCACTGTTCAACGAAAAATTTCGTTTACAGTTTAATGTCGCGCGTAATTGTTCGGTACCTGATCGCAACTCGATACTTCGTTGGGTGAACTCGTTTCGTACAACAGGATCAGTGTTGAAGAGTAAATCGACTGGTCGCCCTGTACGGCGGGGAACTCCGCAAAATGTTGAAAGTGTCAGAGCCTCAGTTCTTGAAAGTCCTCACCGCTCGACTAGACGGCGTGCTCCGACCTTGGGGATATCACGTCAATTGCTACAGGCAATCCTGACATGTGAGTTTCAATTCCACCCTTACAAGGGTATGGATTTTTTCGAAGCTCCGTGAACGTGATTTTTCGCGAACGAAGAGGTTTTTGCTGAGAGAATGCTTGATGTCGTTGGAAATGACAATAATGTTGTAATGCTGAGTGATGAAGCTCATTTCCACTTGAATGGCTCAGTAAACAATCAGAATTGCCGCTATTGGGCAGCTCACAACCACAGGAAATGCATCAAAAACCACTGCATTGTCCTAAAGTTACAGTATGGTGTGGGGTCTCTAAAATTGGCATCATTGGACCTCATTTTTTTGAGGAGCTTGACCAAACAGTCACTGTTAATGCTGAACGATACGTTTGGGAAGCTACGCACTTTTTGCAGCCAAATCTTGAAGCTTTGGGGCTCGATATGGAACAAAAAATGGTTTCAACAGGATGGAGCCACAGCCCACACGAGTAATCAATCTATGGCTGTCGTTCGAGGGGAAAGTTCCTGGTCACGTGATTTCACGTTTTCGGCGTCTCCATTGGCCTGCACGTTCGCCAGATTTGACTCCTTGCGACTCTTTTTATGGGGACACCTGAAATTCAAAGTTTATTGTCGTAAACCTCGGTTACTCGAAGAATTGAAGGCTGCAGAATTTGCCGCTGTATCACCTGGACACTTTGACACAAAGTTATTGGAAAAACTTTGAATGAGAGACTTGCCAATGTGTATTAATGCAGAAGGTCGCCAATATTTTCTGTGTTTTTTTTTTAAAAATTAGTTAATTGTTCTTATATTAAATTATGTATATTATTATATCATTATTAACACCACAACTCTCATATTTGGGTTGTTTGATGATTGTTTTGGTTGTATTTAATAGTTTGGCTGTGATTAATATTAATCCAACTTTTAGCCTTTTAATTTCCAATGCGTTCTTTTTGCGCTACCCTGTATTGATTCTATTTTTGACGGATGTGATCTAAGCGAAAGTCTAAGGTGCTATAGTCCGTATTTACAAGGAAATACACCTGATGTTTCGCCCCCCGATAATAGTGTTGTGGCCATCCTATTGGTTCGCTAGAAGACTGGTCAATAACTGTATATTTGAAGTTAAATAAATAATTAAATGTAGGATATTGGACTTTATCTGCAAAGTAATATAATAAATTAGGATATATAGGCATCCGAAAACTACATGACAAATCCTGGTACTAAACATTTTCGAGTTGCAATTGGGTGGCCTTCATCCACGCAACGACATTGGCACGGACGTCATCACGCAAGACCAATTAGCCCCTTATAAGCAGATCGCGATTGACAATTCAATTCAAAACATATTTTTTATTATGTTATTTTTTCCTGGTACTAATTGATTTAACATGTAATTTTCAACTTCCGTCGTTTTTTTTCTCAAAATGTTATCTAATTGTCTAAGAAAGTTAAATAAAAAAGTAAGAGAAAATTTGGTCCTAAATTGTTATCCAATTAATCACATTATATTAATGTTTGGAAAGAACTAATAGACGTCTAACTGACTTATACCATCTGTTGATAGAAAAAGGAACTAAATAATGCTGTTTATAGTCATTTGACGTATAATGCTGCAAGTGAAATCCGTGCTTTAAATTGATTGTTTTAGTTAACTCCCTTTTCAATATCATCAACCAAAGTGACCAATAAAAGCTGGTGTTTGGAAAAAAATTAATGTACTTTTTTATATATAAACGAAAATGACTAATGAGAAAATGTAACCATGCATTCAAAGATGTGAACACTAGTTCAAAGTATAAATACAATTTAGGATATGCAGAGTTGATATCATTGTTAGTACGTGGAAAATTCTCAAAAAGGTTTCAATTGGTTTGCCTTAGTCCCATTTTAGTAGATATCATTTACTCAGTGGTCTAAAAGAACTACAAAAAAATACTACTTACAGTCAAAGGGACGTCTCTGAGGATTCTTGAAATAGAGGGCGGGCATACGCAGGCAAGGACTTCCTAATACCTTCAGCTAGGACTTTTAAATCTAGTGTGTCATCCATATCAACAACGGCTGCCATTTCCCGCTTTACCCTCTACTTGTGGAATCTGTCAAAAAAGACGGGTGTTCATAGACTTGCAACATGCTTCAAAAAACAATCTGACACATAGTTTTTACTATGGGTAAAAATAAATTTAATTTACATTTCGAATGAAAATAATTTCAACTTGGGAAGGTAGAAAGCCTAGTATAAGGATGAAAAAATACAATTTGTTTTGGTCAAAATGTTTAAAACACCATTACATCCTGAAATCATATAAAGAAAAAACAAACAAATGCTTTAATAGAATAATTCTTATTCTTTTACCAATATATGAATCCTCTCAAAACACAAGTTTCACGATTATAAGGTAACAGTTTAATATCTTTTAAAACAATATACATCCTGAAAGTATAGTATACAAACTAAAAACAAAGGAAATACTTTTAATACGAAAATTTTCCATAAGTATAAAATATTTATTTCAAAACACATGTAACCTCTCAAAACACAACTTCAACCAAACATAAGTAAATGGCAAAGTTTCTTTTGAAACAATACTGAATTACATTCAATAAGAAATACAGGGTCTGGCAGTGAAACGGGAAGATTAAGAAAAACTCTCAAAGTCTTAATTATTAATATTTATTCAACTTTTTTACATAAATGTAATCAATCTATAATAGTGGAAATTAATGAGGATATATGAAAATGTTCATTTTTTTAAAACTATATCTCTAAGATGGCGTCATTCGTTTCGAACACATTCTTTAAGTCTTTTGGTGAAGGCTCCCACGACTCTGCGTAGCATATCCAATGGAATGGCGTTGATCTCCTGTTGGATTATCTCCTTCACTTCGTCCCTAGTTCTAGGGGGGTTTGCTTCAAAAACTTTAGCTTTAAATAACCCCACAGAAAAAAAAAAAATTTATGAACAAGGCA